>RAIA01000083.1:0-20672 GCA_003664395.1 Leishmania lainsoni
CCTCCATCCGCGTCGTGCACGCTGCCCCGCCGCTGCGGCCGGGCGAGCGAGAGGGCCACTGCGCCTCGAGAGCCTGAGGCGGAGCGTCCCGAAGGGGCTGCTCACGTGTGCGCGGAGCTCGCTGCCGGCGTGGCGCGTGTCCGCGTGCGCCTGCCTGCCGTCGCACCTGCGCGCGCGGCCCCTCCACGCATCACTGCCCTGCGCATTGTCGTCCACCTCTCGCCCTCCACCTTGCCCTCCACCCTCTCCTCTGCCTCTGGCCAAAACGCCCGCGCCACCCCCCCCCACGCACAGCTCATCACTTTTACCACAATACTTCACCCCTCCCCCCCCCCACCTACGCTACCGCCATGTCCCGCACCACGAAGGCCGCCCGCGCGCCTGCGCGATCCGCCGGTCCCCGGCGAGCACGGACCTGCTGATGCGTGGCGCGGGTGTCGAGCGTGCAGGAGGAGAGGAGGGCCCGCGCTTCCAGAGCAGCGCGATCCTGGCGATCCAGGAGGCGTACGCTGCGTCGCTGATGGCTGCCACGAGCCCGGCCAGCCTCCACGCGAGGCGTGTGACGGTGCGGCCGAAGGACGTGCAGCTGGCGGTGCGCCTGCGCGGCAAGCGCCACTAGGGCTGGTGCGGGCCCCATGAGCGGGGCGGTGCGCCACGCGCGACCTGTGCGGGCACGCGGCCCCGCTCGCTCCCCCTCATAGATGCATTTCTTCCCTTGTTTTTGTCTTCCACCTCCTCCATCCGCGTCGTGCACGCTGCCCCGCCGCTGCGGCCGGGCGAGCGAGAGGGCCTGCGCCTCGAGAGCCTGAGGCGGAGCGTCCCGACAGGGGCTGCTCACGTGTGCGCGGAGCTCGCTGCCGGCGTGGCGCGTGTCCGCGTGCGCCTGCCTGCCGTCGCACCTGCGCGGCGGCCCCTCCAGCATCACTGCCTGCGCATTGTCGTCCACCTCGTCTCCCTCACCGCCCTCCACTTGCCCTCCACCCTCTCCTCTGCCTCTGGCCAAAACGCCGCGCCACCCCCCCGCCCCACGCACAGCTCATCACTTTTACCACAATACTTCACCCCTCCCCCCTCCCCCCACCCCTACGCTACCGCCATGTCCGCACCACGAAGGCCGCCCGCGCGCCTGCGCGATCCGCCGGTCCCCGGCGAGCACGGACCTGCTGATGCCGTGCGCGCGGTGTCGAGCGTGCAGGAGGAGAGGAGGGCCCGCGCTTCCAGAGCAGCGCGATCCTGGCGATCCAGGAGGCGTACGCTGCGTCGCTGATGGCTGCCACGAGCCCGCCAGCCTCCACGCGAGGCGTGTGACGGTGCGGCCGAAGGACGTGCAGCTGGCGGTGCGCCTGCGCGCAAGCGCCACTAGGGCTGGTGCGGGCCCCCATGAGCGGGGCGGTGCGCCACGCGCGACCTGTGCGGGCACGCGGCCCGCTCGCTCCCCCTCATAGATGCATTTCTTCCCTTGTTTTGTCTTCCACCTCCCTCCATCCGCGTCGTGCACGCTGCCCGCCGCTGCGGCGGGCGAGCGAGAGGGCCACTGCGCCTCGAGAGCCTGAGGCGGAGCGTCCGACAGGGGCTGCTCACGTGTGCGCGGAGCTCGCTGCCGGCGTGGCGCGTGTCCGCGTGCGCCTGCCTGCCGTCGCACCTGCGCGGCGGCCCCTCCACGCATCACTGCCCTGCGCATTGTCGTCCACTCGCCCTCCACCTTGCCCTCCACCCTCTCCTCTGCCTCTGGCCAAAACGCCCGCGCCACCCCCGCCCCACGCACAGCTCATCACTTTTTACCACAATACTTCACCCCTCCCCTCCCCCACCCCTACGCTACCGCCATGTCCCGCACCACGAAGGCCGCCCGCGCGCCTGCGCGATCCGCCGGTCCCCGGCGAGCACGGACCTGCTGATGCCGTGCGCGCGGTGTCGAGCGTGCAGGAGGAGAGGAGGGCCCGCGCTTCCAGAGCAGCGCGATCCTGGCGATCCAGGAGGCGTACGCTGCGTCGCTGATGGCTGCCACGAGCCCGGCCAGCCTCCACGCGAGGCGTGTGACGGTGCGGCCGAAGGACGTGCAGCTGGCGGTGCGCCTGCGCGCAAGCGCCACTAGGGCTGGTGCGGGCCCCCATGAGCGGGGCGGTGCGCCACGCGCGACCTGTGCGGGCACGCGGCCCCGCTCGCTCCCCCTCATAGATGCATTTCTTCCCTTGTTTTGTCTTCCACCTCCCTCCATCCGCGTCGTGCACGCTGCCGCCGCTGCGGCCGGGCGAGCGAGCGAGAGGGCCACTGCGCCTCGAGAGCCTGAGGCGGAGCGTCCCGACAGGGGCTGCTCACGTGTGCGCGGAGCTCGCTGCCGGCGTGGCGCGTGTCCGCGTGCGCCTGCCTGCCGTCGCACCTGCGCGGCGGCCCCTCCACGCATCACTGCCCTGCGCATTGTCGTCCACCTCGCCCTCCACCTTGCCCTCCACCCTCTCCTCTGCCTCTGGCCAAAACGCCCGCGCCACCCCCGCCCCCACGCACAGCTCATCACTTTTACCACAATACTTCACCCCTCCCCCCCCCTCCCCCACCCCTACGCTACCGCCATGTCCCGCACCACGAAGGCCGCCCGCGCGCCTGCGCGATCCGCCGGTCCCCGCGAGCACGGACCTGCTGATGCCGTGCGCGCGGTGTCGAGCGTGCAGGAGGAGAGGAGGGCCCGCGCTTCCAGAGCAGCGCGATCCTGGCGATCCAGGAGGCGTACGCTGCGTCGCTGATGGCTGCCACGAGCCCGGCCAGCCTCCACGCGAGGCGTGTGACGGTGCGGCCGAAGGACGTGCAGCTGGCGGTGCGCCTGCGCGGCAAGCGCCACTAGGGCTGGTGCGGGCCCCCATGAGCGGGGCGGTGCGCCACGCGCGACCTGTGCGGGCACGCGGCCCCGCTCGCTCCCCCTCATAGATGCATTTCTTCCCTTGTTTTGTCTTCCACCTCCCTCCATCCGCGTCGTGCACGCTGCCCCGCCGCTGCGGCCGGGCGAGCGAGAGGGCCACTGCGCCTCGAGAGCCTGAGGCGGAGCGTCCCGACAGGGGCTGCTCACGTGTGCGCGGAGCTCGCTGCCGGCGTGGCGCGTGTCCGCGTGCGCCTGCCTGCCGTCGCACCTGCGCGGCGGCCCCTCCACGCATCACTGCCCTGCGCATTGTCGTCACCTTGCCCTCCACCTTGCCCTCCACCCTCTCCTCTGCCTCTGGCCAAAACGCCCGCGCCACCCCCGCCCCCACGCACAGCTCATCACTTTTACCACAATACTTCACCCCTCCCCCCCTCCCCCCACCCCTACGCTACCGCCATGTCCCGCACCACGAAGGCCGCCCGCGCGCCTGCGCGATCCGCCGGTCCCCGGCGAGCACGGACCTGCTGATGCCGTGCGCGCGGTGTCGAGCGTGCAGGAGGAGAGGAGGGCCCGCGCTTCCAGAGCAGCGCGATCCTGGCGATCCAGGAGGCGTACGCTGCGTCGCTGATGGCTGCCACGAGCCCGGCCAGCCTCCACGCGAGGCGTGTGACGGTGCGGCCGAAGGACGTGCAGCTGGCGGTGCGCCTGCGCGGCAAGCGCCACTAGGGCTGGTGCGGGCCCCCATGAGCGGGGCGGTGCGCCACGCGCGACCTGTGCGGGCACGCGGCCCCGCTCGCTCCCCCTCATAGATGCATTTCTTCCCTTGTTTTGTCTTCCACCTCCCTCCATCCGCGTCGTGCACGCTGCCCCGCCGCTGCGGCCGGGCGAGCGAGAGGGCCACTGCGCCTCGAGAGCCTGAGGCGGAGCGTCCCGACAGGGGCTGCTCACGTGTGCGCGGAGCTCGCTGCCGGCGTGGCGCGTGTCCGCGTGCGCCTGCCTGCCGTCGCACCTGCGCGGCGGCCCCTCCACGCATCACTGCCCTGCGCATTGTCGTCCACCTCGCCCTCCACCTTGCCCTCCACCCTCTCCTCTGCCTCTGGCCAAAACGCCCGCGCCACCCCCGCCCCCACGCACAGCTCATCACTTTTACCACAATACTTCACCCCTCCCCCCCCCTCCCCCCACCCCTACGCTACCGCCATGTCCCGCACCACGAAGGCCGCCCGCGCGCCTGCGCGATCCGCCGGTCCCCGGCGAGCACGGACCTGCTGATGCCGTGCGCGCGGTGTCGAGCGTGCAGGAGGAGAGGAGGGCCCGCGCTTCCAGAGCAGCGCGATCCTGGCGATCCAGGAGGCGTACGCTGCGTCGCTGATGGCTGCCACGAGCCCGGCCAGCCTCCACGCGAGGCGTGTGACGGTGCGGCCGAAGGACGTGCAGCTGGCGGTGCGCCTGCGCGGCAAGCGCCACTAGGGCTGGTGCGGGCCCCCATGAGCGGGGCGGTGCGCCACGCGCGACCTGTGCGGGCACGCGGCCCCGCTCGCTCCCCCTCATAGATGCATTTCTTCCCTTGTTTTGTCTTCCACCTCCCTCCATCCGCGTCGTGCACGCTGCCCCGCCGCTGCGGCCGGGCGAGCGAGAGGGCCACTGCGCCTCGAGAGCCTGAGGCGGAGCGTCCCGACAGGGGCTGCTCACGTGTGCGCGGAGCTCGCTGCCGGCGTGGCGCGTGTCCGCGTGCGCCTGCCTGCCGTCGCACCTGCGCGGCGGCCCCTCCACGCATCACTGCCCTGCGCATTGTCGTCCACCTTGCCCTCCACCTTGCCCTCCACCCTCTCCTCTGCCTCTGGCCAAAACGCCCGCGCCACCCCCGCCCCCACGCACAGCTCATCACTTTTACCACAATACTTCACCCCTCCCCCCCTCCCCCCACCCCTACGCTACCGCCATGTCCCGCACCACGAAGGCCGCCCGCGCGCCTGCGCGATCCGCCGGTCCCCGGCGAGCACGGACCTGCTGATGCCGTGCGCGCGGTGTCGAGCGTGCAGGAGGAGAGGAGGGCCCGCGCTTCCAGAGCAGCGCGATCCTGGCGATCCAGGAGGCGTACGCTGCGTCGCTGATGGCTGCCACGAGCCCGGCCAGCCTCCACGCGAGGCGTGTGACGGTGCGGCCGAAGGACGTGCAGCTGGCGGTGCGCC
Organism: Leishmania lainsoni; assembly: GCA_003664395.1. Taxonomy (NCBI): domain Eukaryota; phylum Euglenozoa; class Kinetoplastea; order Trypanosomatida; family Trypanosomatidae; genus Leishmania; species Leishmania lainsoni. The sequence continues at coordinate 5,047 of RAIA01000083.1, forward strand.
TGCGCGGCAAGCGCCACTAGGGCTGGTGCGGGCCCCCATGAGCGGGGCGGTGCGCCACGCGCGACCTGTGCGGGCACGCGGCCCCGCTCGCTCCCCCTCATAGATGCATTTCTTCCCTTGTTTTGTCTTCCACCTCCCTCCATCCGCGTCGTGCACGCTGCCCCGCCGCTGCGGCCGGGCGAGCGAGAGGGCCACTGCGCCTCGAGAGCCTGAGGCGGAGCGTCCCGACAGGGGCTGCTCACGTGTGCGCGGAGCTCGCTGCCGGCGTGGCGCGTGTCCGCGTGCGCCTGCCTGCCGTCGCACCTGCGCGGCGGCCCCTCCACGCATCACTGCCCTGCGCATTGTCGTCCACCTCGCCCTCCACCTTGCCCTCCACCTTGCCCTCCACCCTCTCCTCTGCCTCTGGCCAAAACGCCCGCGCCACCCCCGCCCCCACGCACAGCTCATCACTTTTACCACAATACTTCACCCCTCCCCCCCTCCCCCCACCCCTACGCTACCGCCATGTCCCGCACCACGAAGGCCGCCCGCGCGCCTGCGCGATCCGCCGGTCCCCGGCGAGCACGGACCTGCTGATGCCGTGCGCGCGGTGTCGAGCGTGCAGGAGGAGAGGAGGGCCCGCGCTTCCAGAGCAGCGCGATCCTGGCGATCCAGGAGGCGTACGCTGCGTCGCTGATGGCTGCCACGAGCCCGGCCAGCCTCCACGCGAGGCGTGTGACGGTGCGGCCGAAGGACGTGCAGCTGGCGGTGCGCCTGCGCGGCAAGCGCCACTAGGGCTGGTGCGGGCCCCCATGAGCGGGGCGGTGCGCCACGCGCGACCTGTGCGGGCACGCGGCCCCGCTCGCTCCCCCTCATAGATGCATTTCTTCCCTTGTTTTGTCTTCCACCTCCCTCCATCCGCGTCGTGCACGCTGCCCCGCCGCTGCGGCCGGGCGAGCGAGAGGGCCACTGCGCCTCGAGAGCCTGAGGCGGAGCGTCCCGACAGGGGCTGCTCACGTGTGCGCGGAGCTCGCTGCCGGCGTGGCGCGTGTCCGCGTGCGCCTGCCTGCCGTCGCACCTGCGCGGCGGCCCCTCCACGCATCACTGCCCTGCGCATTGTCGTCCACCTCGCCCTCCACCTTGCCCTCCACCCTCTCCTCTGCCTCTGGCCAAAACGCCCGCGCCACCCCCGCCCCCACGCACAGCTCATCACTTTTACCACAATACTTCACCCCTCCCCCCTCCCCCCACCCCTACGCTACCGCCATGTCCCGCACCACGAAGGCCGCCCGCGCGCCTGCGCGATCCGCCGGTCCCCGGCGAGCACGGACCTGCTGATGCCGTGCGCGCGGTGTCGAGCGTGCAGGAGGAGAGGAGGGCCCGCGCTTCCAGAGCAGCGCGATCCTGGCGATCCAGGAGGCGTACGCTGCGTCGCTGATGGCTGCCACGAGCCCGGCCAGCCTCCACGCGAGGCGTGTGACGGTGCGGCCGAAGGACGTGCAGCTGGCGGTGCGCCTGCGCGGCAAGCGCCACTAGGGCTGGTGCGGGCCCCCATGAGCGGGGCGGTGCGCCACGCGCGACCTGTGCGGGCACGCGGCCCCGCTCGCTCCCCCTCATAGATGCATTTCTTCCCTTGTTTTGTCTTCCACCTCCCTCCATCCGCGTCGTGCACGCTGCCCCGCCGCTGCGGCCGGGCGAGCGAGAGGGCCACTGCGCCTCGAGAGCCTGAGGCGGAGCGTCCCGACAGGGGCTGCTCACGTGTGCGCGGAGCTCGCTGCCGGCGTGGCGCGTGTCCGCGTGCGCCTGCCTGCCGTCGCACCTGCGCGGCGGCCCCTCCACGCATCACTGCCCTGCGCATTGTCGTCCACCTTGCCCTCCACCTTGCCCTCCACCCTCTCCTCTGCCTCTGGCCAAAACGCCCGCGCCACCCCCGCCCCCACGCACAGCTCATCACTTTTACCACAATACTTCACCCCTCCCCCCCCTCCCCACCCCTACGCTACCGCCATGTCCCGCACCACGAAGGCCGCCCGCGCGCCTGCGCGATCCGCCGGTCCCCGGCGAGCACGGACCTGCTGATGCCGTGCGCGCGGTGTCGAGCGTGCAGGAGGAGAGGAGGGCCCGCGCTTCCAGAGCAGCGCGATCCTGGCGATCCAGGAGGCGTACGCTGCGTCGCTGATGGCTGCCACGAGCCCGGCCAGCCTCCACGCGAGGCGTGTGACGGTGCGGCCGAAGGACGTGCAGCTGGCGGTGCGCCTGCGCGGCAAGCGCCACTAGGGCTGGTGCGGGCCCCCATGAGCGGGGCGGTGCGCCACGCGCGACCTGTGCGGGCACGCGGCCCCGCTCGCTCCCCCTCATAGATGCATTTCTTCCCTTGTTTTGTCTTCCACCTCCCTCCATCCGCGTCGTGCACGCTGCCCCGCCGCTGCGGCCGGGCGAGCGAGAGGGCCACTGCGCCTCGAGAGCCTGAGGCGGAGCGTCCCGACAGGGGCTGCTCACGTGTGCGCGGAGCTCGCTGCCGGCGTGGCGCGTGTCCGCGTGCGCCTGCCTGCCGTCGCACCTGCGCGGCGGCCCCTCCACGCATCACTGCCCTGCGCATTGTCGTCCACCTCGCCCCACCTTGCCCTCCACCTTGCCCTCCACCCTCTCCTCTGCCTCTGGCCAAAACGCCCGCGCCACCCCCGCCCCCACGCACAGCTCATCACTTTTACCACAATACTTCACCCCTCCCCCCCCTCCCCCACCCCTACGCTACCGCCATGTCCCGCACCACGAAGGCCGCCCGCGCGCCTGCGCGATCCGCCGGTCCCCGGCGAGCACGGACCTGCTGATGCCGTGCGCGCGGTGTCGAGCGTGCAGGAGGAGAGGAGGGCCCGCGCTTCCAGAGCAGCGCGATCCTGGCGATCCAGGAGGCGTACGCTGCGTCGCTGATGGCTGCCACGAGCCCGGCCAGCCTCCACGCGAGGCGTGTGACGGTGCGGCCGAAGGACGTGCAGCTGGCGGTGCGCCTGCGCGGCAAGCGCCACTAGGGCTGGTGCGGGCCCCCATGAGCGGGGCGGTGCGCCACGCGCGACCTGTGCGGGCACGCGGCCCCGCTCGCTCCCCCTCATAGATGCATTTCTTCCCTTGTTTTGTCTTCCACCTCCCTCCATCCGCGTCGTGCACGCTGCCCCGCCGCTGCGGCCGGGCGAGCGAGAGGGCCACTGCGCCTCGAGAGCCTGAGGCGGAGCGTCCCGACAGGGGCTGCTCACGTGTGCGCGGAGCTCGCTGCCGGCGTGGCGCGTGTCCGCGTGCGCCTGCCTGCCGTCGCACCTGCGCGGCGGCCCCTCCACGCATCACTGCCCTGCGCATTGTCGTCCACCTCGCCCTCCACCTTGCCCTCCACCCTCTCCTCTGCCTCTGGCCAAAACGCCCGCGCCACCCCCGCCCCCACGCACAGCTCATCACTTTTACCACAATACTTCACCCCTCCCCCCCTCCCCCCACCCCTACGCTACCGCCATGTCCCGCACCACGAAGGCCGCCCGCGCGCCTGCGCGATCCGCCGGTCCCCGGCGAGCACGGACCTGCTGATGCCGTGCGCGCGGTGTCGAGCGTGCAGGAGGAGAGGAGGGCCCGCGCTTCCAGAGCAGCGCGATCCTGGCGATCCAGGAGGCGTACGCTGCGTCGCTGATGGCTGCCACGAGCCCGGCCAGCCTCCACGCGAGGCGTGTGACGGTGCGGCCGAAGGACGTGCAGCTGGCGGTGCGCCTGCGCGGCAAGCGCCACTAGGGCTGGTGCGGGCCCCCATGAGCGGGGCGGTGCGCCACGCGCGACCTGTGCGGGCACGCGGCCCCGCTCGCTCCCCCTCATAGATGCATTTCTTCCCTTGTTTTGTCTTCCACCTCCCTCCATCCGCGTCGTGCACGCTGCCCCGCCGCTGCGGCCGGGCGAGCGAGAGGGCCACTGCGCCTCGAGAGCCTGAGGCGGAGCGTCCCGACAGGGGCTGCTCACGTGTGCGCGGAGCTCGCTGCCGGCGTGGCGCGTGTCCGCGTGCGCCTGCCTGCCGTCGCACCTGCGCGGCGGCCCCTCCACGCATCACTGCCCTGCGCATTGTCGTCCACCTCGCCCTCCACCTTGCCCTCCACCCTCTCCTCTGCCTCTGGCCAAAACGCCCGCGCCACCCCCGCCCCCACGCACAGCTCATCACTTTTACCACAATACTTCACCCCTCCCCCCTCCCCCCACCCCTACGCTACCGCCATGTCCCGCACCACGAAGGCCGCCCGCGCGCCTGCGCGATCCGCCGGTCCCCGGCGAGCACGGACCTGCTGATGCCGTGCGCGCGGTGTCGAGCGTGCAGGAGGAGAGGAGGGCCCGCGCTTCCAGAGCAGCGCGATCCTGGCGATCCAGGAGGCGTACGCTGCGTCGCTGATGGCTGCCACGAGCCCGGCCAGCCTCCACGCGAGGCGTGTGACGGTGCGGCCGAAGGACGTGCAGCTGGCGGTGCGCCTGCGCGGCAAGCGCCACTAGGGCTGGTGCGGGCCCCCATGAGCGGGGCGGTGCGCCACGCGCGACCTGTGCGGGCACGCGGCCCCGCTCGCTCCCCCTCATAGATGCATTTCTTCCCTTGTTTTGTCTTCCACCTCCCTCCATCCGCGTCGTGCACGCTGCCCCGCCGCTGCGGCCGGGCGAGCGAGAGGGCCACTGCGCCTCGAGAGCCTGAGGCGGAGCGTCCCGACAGGGGCTGCTCACGTGTGCGCGGAGCTCGCTGCCGGCGTGGCGCGTGTCCGCGTGCGCCTGCCTGCCGTCGCACCTGCGCGGCGGCCCCTCCACGCATCACTGCCCTGCGCATTGTCGTCCACCTTGCCCTCCACCTTGCCCTCCACCCTCTCCTCTGCCTCTGGCCAAAACGCCCGCGCCACCCCCGCCCCCACGCACAGCTCATCACTTTTACCACAATACTTCACCCCTCCCCCCCTCCCCCACCCCTACGCTACCGCCATGTCCCGCACCACGAAGGCCGCCCGCGCGCCTGCGCGATCCGCCGGTCCCCGGCGAGCACGGACCTGCTGATGCCGTGCGCGCGGTGTCGAGCGTGCAGGAGGAGAGGAGGGCCCGCGCTTCCAGAGCAGCGCGATCCTGGCGATCCAGGAGGCGTACGCTGCGTCGCTGATGGCTGCCACGAGCCCGGCCAGCCTCCACGCGAGGCGTGTGACGGTGCGGCCGAAGGACGTGCAGCTGGCGGTGCGCCTGCGCGGCAAGCGCCACTAGGGCTGGTGCGGGCCCCCATGAGCGGGGCGGTGCGCCACGCGCGACCTGTGCGGGCACGCGGCCCCGCTCGCTCCCCCTCATAGATGCATTTCTTCCCTTGTTTTGTCTTCCACCTCCCTCCATCCGCGTCGTGCACGCTGCCCCGCCGCTGCGGCCGGGCGAGCGAGAGGGCCACTGCGCCTCGAGAGCCTGAGGCGGAGCGTCCCGACAGGGGCTGCTCACGTGTGCGCGGAGCTCGCTGCCGGCGTGGCGCGTGTCCGCGTGCGCCTGCCTGCCGTCGCACCTGCGCGGCGGCCCCTCCACGCATCACTGCCCTGCGCATTGTCGTCCACCTCGCCCTCCACCTTGCCCTCCACCCTCTCCTCTGCCTCTGGCCAAAACGCCCGCGCCACCCCCGCCCCCACGCACAGCTCATCACTTTTACCACAATACTTCACCCCTCCCCCTCCCCCCACCCCTACGCTACCGCCATGTCCCGCACCACGAAGGCCGCCCGCGCGCCTGCGCGATCCGCCGGTCCCCGGCGAGCACGGACCTGCTGATGCCGTGCGCGCGGTGTCGAGCGTGCAGGAGGAGAGGAGGGCCCGCGCTTCCAGAGCAGCGCGATCCTGGCGATCCAGGAGGCGTACGCTGCGTCGCTGATGGCTGCCACGAGCCCGGCCAGCCTCCACGCGAGGCGTGTGACGGTGCGGCCGAAGGACGTGCAGCTGGCGGTGCGCCTGCGCGGCAAGCGCCACTAGGGCTGGTGCGGGCCCCCATGAGCGGGGCGGTGCGCCACGCGCGACCTGTGCGGGCACGCGGCCCCGCTCGCTCCCCCTCATAGATGCATTTCTTCCCTTGTTTTGTCTTCCACCTCCCTCCATCCGCGTCGTGCACGCTGCCCCGCCGCTGCGGCCGGGCGAGCGAGAGGGCCACTGCGCCTCGAGAGCCTGAGGCGGAGCGTCCCGACAGGGGCTGCTCACGTGTGCGCGGAGCTCGCTGCCGGCGTGGCGCGTGTCCGCGTGCGCCTGCCTGCCGTCGCACCTGCGCGGCGGCCCCTCCACGCATCACTGCCCTGCGCATTGTCGTCCACCTCGCCCTCCACCTTGCCCTCCACCCTCTCCTCTGCCTCTGGCCAAAACGCCCGCGCCACCCCGCCCCCACGCACAGCTCATCACTTTTACCACAATACTTCACCCCTCCCCCCCCCCCCCACCCCTACGCTACCGCCATGTCCCGCACCACGAAGGCCGCCCGCGCGCCTGCGCGATCCGCCGGTCCCCGGCGAGCACGGACCTGCTGATGCCGTGCGCGCGGTGTCGAGCGTGCAGGAGGAGAGGAGGGCCCGCGCTTCCAGAGCAGCGCGATCCTGGCGATCCAGGAGGCGTACGCTGCGTCGCTGATGGCTGCCACGAGCCCGGCCAGCCTCCACGCGAGGCGTGTGACGGTGCGGCCGAAGGACGTGCAGCTGGCGGTGCGCCTGCGCGGCAAGCGCCACTAGGGCTGGTGCGGGCCCCCATGAGCGGGGCGGTGCGCCACGCGCGACCTGTGCGGGCACGCGGCCCCGCTCGCTCCCCCTCATAGATGCATTTCTTCCCTTGTTTTGTCTTCCACCTCCCTCCATCCGCGTCGTGCACGCTGCCCCGCCGCTGCGGCCGGGCGAGCGAGAGGGCCACTGCGCCTCGAGAGCCTGAGGCGGAGCGTCCCGACAGGGGCTGCTCACGTGTGCGCGGAGCTCGCTGCCGGCGTGGCGCGTGTCCGCGTGCGCCTGCCTGCCGTCGCACCTGCGCGGCGGCCCCTCCACGCATCACTGCCCTGCGCATTGTCGTCCACCTTGCCCTCCACCTTGCCCTCCACCCTCTCCTCTGCCTCTGGCCAAAACGCCCGCGCCACCCCGCCCCCACGCACAGCTCATCACTTTTACCACAATACTTCACCCCTCCCCCCTCCCCCCACCCCTACGCTACCGCCATGTCCCGCACCACGAAGGCCGCCCGCGCGCCTGCGCGATCCGCCGGTCCCCGGCGAGCACGGACCTGCTGATGCCGTGCGCGCGGTGTCGAGCGTGCAGGAGGAGAGGAGGGCCCGCGCTTCCAGAGCAGCGCGATCCTGGCGATCCAGGAGGCGTACGCTGCGTCGCTGATGGCTGCCACGAGCCCGGCCAGCCTCCACGCGAGGCGTGTGACGGTGCGGCCGAAGGACGTGCAGCTGGCGGTGCGCCTGCGCGGCAAGCGCCACTAGGGCTGGTGCGGGCCCCCATGAGCGGGGCGGTGCGCCACGCGCGACCTGTGCGGGCACGCGGCCCCGCTCGCTCCCCCTCATAGATGCATTTCTTCCCTTGTTTTGTCTTCCACCTCCCTCCATCCGCGTCGTGCACGCTGCCCCGCCGCTGCGGCCGGGCGAGCGAGAGGGCCACTGCGCCTCGAGAGCCTGAGGCGGAGCGTCCCGACAGGGGCTGCTCACGTGTGCGCGGAGCTCGCTGCCGGCGTGGCGCGTGTCCGCGTGCGCCTGCCTGCCGTCGCACCTGCGCGGCGGCCCCTCCACGCATCACTGCCCTGCGCATTGTCGTCCACCTCGCCCTCCACCTTGCCCTCCACCCTCTCCTCTGCCTCTGGCCAAAACGCCCGCGCCACCCCCGCCCCCACGCACAGCTCATCACTTTTACCACAATACTTCACCCCTCCCCCCCTCCCCCACCCCTACGCTACCGCCATGTCCCGCACCACGAAGCCGGCCCGCGCGCCTGCGCGATCCGCCGGTCCCCGGCGAGCACGACCTGCTGATGCCGTGCGCGCGGTGTCGACGTGCAGGAGGAGAGGAGGCCCGCGCTTCCAGAGCAGCGCGATCCTGGCGATCCAGGAGCGTACGCTGCGTCGCTGAGGCTGCACGAGCCCCGGCCAGCCTCCACCGAGGCGTGTGACGTGCGGCCGAAGGACGTCAGCTGGCGTGCGCCTGCGCGGCCAAGCGCCACTAGGGCTGGTGCGGCCCCATGAGCGGGCGGTGCGCACGCCGACCTGTGCGGGCACGCGGCCCCGCTCGCTCCCCCTCATAGATGCATTTCTTCCTGTTTTGTCTTCCACCTCCCTCCATCCGCGTCGTGCACGCTGCCCCGCCGCTGCGGCCGGCGAGCGAGAGGGCCACTGCGCCTCGAGAGCCTGAGGCGAGCGTCCCGACAGGGCTGCTCACGTAGTGCGCGAGCTCGCTGCCGGCGTGGCGCGTGTCGCGTGCGCCTGCCTGCCGTCGCACCTGCGCGCGGCCCCTCCACGCATCACTGCCCTGCGCATTGTCGTCCACCTCGCCCTCCACCTTGCCCTCCACCCTCTCCTCTGCCTCTGGCCAAAACGCCCGCGCCACCCCCGCCCCACGCACAGCTCATCACTTTTACCACAATACTTCACCCCTCCCCCCCTCCCCCCACCCTACGCTACCGCCATGTCCGCACCACGAAGGCCGCCCGCGCGCCTGCGCGATCCGCCGTCCCCGCGAGCACGACCTGCTGATGCCGTGCGCGCGGTGTCGAGCGTGCAGGAGGAGAGGAGGGCCGCCGCTTCCAGAGCAGCGCGATCCTGGCGATCCAGGAGGCGTACGCTGCGTCGCTGATGGCTGCCACGAGCCCGGCCAGCCTCCACCGAGCGTGTGACGGTGCGCCGAAGGACGTGCAGCTGGCGGTGCGCCTGCGCGGCAAGCGCCACTAGGCTGGTGCGGGCCCCCATGACGGCGGTGCGCCACGCGCGACCTGTGCGGGCACGCGGCCCCGCTCGCTCCCCCTCATAGATGCATTTCTTCCCTGTTTTGTCTTCCACTCCCTCCATCCGCGTCGTGCACGCTGCCCCGCCGCTGCGGCCGGGCGAGGCGAGAGGGCCACTGCGCCTCGAGAGCCTGAGGCGGAGCGTCCCGACAGGGGCTGCTCACGTGTGCGCGGAGCTCGCTGCCGGCGTGGGCGTGTCCGCGGCGCCTGCCTGCCGTCGCACCTGCGCGGCGGCCCCTCCACGCATCACTGCCCTGCGCATTGTCGTCCACCTCGCCCTCCACCTTGCCCTCCACCCTCTCCTCTGCCTCTGCCAAAACGCCCGCGCCACCCCGCCCCACGCACAGCTCATCACTTTTACCACAATACTTCACCCTCCCCCCCTCCCCCACCCCTACGCTACCGCCATGTCCCGCACCACGAAGGCCGCCGCGCGCCTGCGCATCCGCCGGTCCCCGCGAGCACGGACCTGCTGATGCCGTGCGCCCGGTGTCGAGCGTGCAGGGAGAGGAGGCCCGCGCTTCCAGAGCAGCGCGATCCTGGCGATCCAGGAGGCGTACGCTGCGTCGCTGATGGCTGCCACGAGCCCGGCCAGCCTCCACGCGAGGCGTGTGACGGTGCGGCGAAGGACGTGCAGCTGGCGGTGCGCCTGCGCGGCAAGCGCCACTAGGGCTGGTGCGGGCCCCCATGAGCGGGCGGTGCGCCACGCGCACCTGTGCGGGCACGCGCCCCGCTCGCTCCCCCTCATAGATGCATTTCTTCCCTTGTTTTGTCTTCCACCTCCCTCCATCGCGTCGTGCACGCTGCCCCGCCGCTGCGGCGGGCGAGCGAGAGGCCACTGCGCCTCGAGAGCCTGAGGCGGAAGCGTCCGACAGGGGCTGCTCACGTGGTGCGCGACTCGCTCCGGCGTGCGCGTGTCGGTGCGCCTGCCTGCCGTCGCACCTGCGCGCGGCCCCTCCACGCATCACTGCCCTGCGCATGTCTCCACCTGCCCTCCCTTGCCCTCCACCCTCTCCTCTGCCTCTGCCAAAACGCCCGCGCCACCCCCGCCCCACGCACAGCTCATCACTTTTACCACAATACTTCACCCCTCCCTCCCTCCCCCCACCCCTACGCTACCGCCATGTCCGCACCACGAAGGCCGCCCGCGCGCCTGCGCGATCCGCCGGTCCCCGGCGAGCACGGACCTGCTGATGCCGTGCGCGCGGTGTCGAGCGTGCAGGAGGAGAGGAGGGCCCGCGCTTCCAGAGCAGCGCGATCCTGGCGATCCAGGAGGCGTACGCTGCGTCGCTGATGGCTGCCACGAGCCCGGCCAGCCTCCACGCGAGGCGTGTGACGGTGCGGCCGAAGGACGTGCAGCTGGCGGTGCGCCTGCGCGGCAAGCGCCACTAGGGCTGGTGCGGGCCCCCATGAGCGGGGCGGTGCGCCACGCGCGACCTGTGCGGGCACGCGGCCCCGCTCGCTCCCCCTCATAGATGCATTTCTTCCCTTGTTTTGTCTTCCACCTCCCTCCATCCGCGTCGTGCACGCTGCCCCGCCGCTGCGGCCGGGCGAGCGAGAGGGCCACTGCGCCTCGAGAGCCTGAGGCGGAGCGTCCCGACAGGGGCTGCTCACGTGTGCGCGGAGCTCGCTGCCGGCGTGGCGCGTGTCCGCGTGCGCCTGCCTGCCGTCGCACCTGCGCGGCGGCCCCTCCACGCATCACTGCCCTGCGCATTGTCGTCCACCGCCCTCCACCTTGCCCTCCACCCTCTCCTCTGCCTCTGGCCAAAACGCCCGCGCCACCCCCGCCCCACGCACAGCTCATCACTTTTACCACAATACTTCACCCCTCCCCCCCTCCCCACCCCTACGCTACCGCCATGTCCCGCACCACGAAGGCCGCCCGCGCGCCTGCGCGATCCGCCGGTCCCCGGCGAGCACGGACCTGCTGATGCCGTGCGCGCGGTGTCGAGCGTGCAGGAGGAGAGGAGGGCCCGCGCTTCCAGAGCAGCGCGATCCTGGCGATCCAGGAGGCGTACGCTGCGTCGCTGATGGCTGCCACGAGCCCGGCCAGCCTCCACGCGAGGCGTGTGACGGTGCGGCCGAAGGACGTGCAGCTGGCGGTGCGCCTGCGCGGCAAGCGCCACTAGGGCTGGTGCGGGCCCCATGAGCGGGGCGGTGCGCCACGCGCGACCTGTGCGGGCACGCGGCCCCGCTCGCTCCCCCTCATAGATGCATTTCTTCCCTTGTTTTGTCTTCCACCTCCCTCCATCCGCGTCGTGCACGCTGCCCCGCCGCTGCGGCCGGGCGAGCGAGAGGGCCACTGCGCCTCGAGAGCCTGAGGCGGAGCGTCCCGACAGGGGCTGCTCACGTGTGCGCGGAGCTCGCTGCCGGCGTGGCGCGTGTCCGCGTGCGCCTGCCTGCCGTCGCACCTGCGCGGCGGCCCCTCCACGCATCACTGCCCTGCGCATTGTCGTCCACCTTGCCCTCCACCTTGCCCTCCACCCTCTCCTCTGCCTCTGGCCAAAACGCCCGCGCCACCCCCGCCCCCACGCACAGCTCATCACTTTTACCACAATACTTCACCCTCCCCCCCCTCCCCCCACCCCTACGCTACCGCCATGTCCCGCACCACGAAGGCCGCCCGCGCGCCTGCGCGATCCGCCGGTCCCCGGCGAGCACGGACCTGCTGATGCCGTGCGCGCGGTGTCGAGCGTGCAGGAGGAGAGGAGGGCCCGCGCTTCCAGAGCAGCGCGATCCTGGCGATCCAGGAGGCGTACGCTGCGTCGCTGATGGCTGCCACGAGCCCGGCCAGCCTCCACGCGAGGCGTGTGACGGTGCGGCCGAAGGACGTGCAGCTGGCGGTGCGCCTGCGCGGCAAGCGCCACTAGGGCTGGTGCGGGCCCCCATGAGCGGGGCGGTGCGCCACGCGCGACCTGTGCGGGCACGCGGCCCCGCTCGCTCCCCCTCATAGATGCATTTCTTCCCTTGTTTTGTCTTCCACCTCCCTCCATCCGCGTCGTGCACGCTGCCCCGCCGCTGCGGCCGGGCGAGCGAGAGGGCCACTGCGCCTCGAGAGCCTGAGGCGGAGCGTCCCGACAGGGGCTGCTCACGTGTGCGCGGAGCTCGCTGCCGGCGTGGCGCGTGTCCGCGTGCGCCTGCCTGCCGTCGCACCTGCGCGGCGGCCCCTCCACGCATCACTGCCCTGCGCATTGTCGTCCACCTCGCCCTCCACCTTGCCCTCCACCCTCTCCTCTGCCTCTGGCCAAAACGCCCGCGCCACCCCGCCCCCACGCACAGCTCATCACTTTTACCACAATACTTCACCCCTCCCCCCCCTCCCCCCACCCTACGCTACCGCCATGTCCCGCACCACGAAGGCCGCCCGCGCGCCTGCGCGATCCGCCGGTCCCCGGCGAGCACGGACCTGCTGATGCCGTGCGCGCGGTGTCGAGCGTGCAGGAGGAGAGGAGGGCCCGCGCTTCCAGAGCAGCGCGATCCTGGCGATCCAGGAGGCGTACGCTGCGTCGCTGATGGCTGCCACGAGCCCGGCCAGCCTCCACGCGAGGCGTGTGACGGTGCGGCCGAAGGACGTGCAGCTGGCGGTGCGCCTGCGCGGCAAGCGCCACTAGGGCTGGTGCGGGCCCCCATGAGCGGGGCGGTGCGCCACGCGCGACCTGTGCGGGCACGCGGCCCCGCTCGCTCCCCCTCATAGATGCATTTCTTCCCTTGTTTTGTCTTCCACCTCCCTCCATCCGCGTCGTGCACGCTGCCCCGCCGCTGCGGCCGGGCGAGCGAGAGGGCCACTGCGCCTCGAGAGCCTGAGGCGGAGCGTCCCGACAGGGGCTGCTCACGTGTGCGCGGAGCTCGCTGCCGGCGTGGCGCGTGTCCGCGTGCGCCTGCCTGCCGTCGCACCTGCGCGGCGGCCCTCCACGCATCACTGCCCTGCGCATTGTCGTCCACCTCGCCCTCCACCTTGCCCTCCACCCTCTCCTCTGCCTCTGGCCAAAACGCCCGCGCCACCCCCGCCCCCACGCACAGCTCATCACTTTTACCACAATACTTCACCCCTCCCCCCTCCCCCCACCCCTACGCTACCGCCATGTCCCGCACCACGAAGGCCGCCCGCGCGCCTGCGCGATCCGCCGGTCCCCGGCGAGCACGGACCTGCTGATGCCGTGCGCGCGGTGTCGAGCGTGCAGGAGGAGAGGAGGGCCCGCGCTTCCAGAGCAGCGCGATCCTGGCGATCCAGGAGGCGTACGCTGCGTCGCTGATGGCTGCCACGAGCCCGGCCAGCCTCCACGCGAGGCGTGTGACGGTGCGGCCGAAGGACGTGCAGCTGGCGGTGCGCCTGCGCGGCAAGCGCCACTAGGGCTGGTGCGGGCCCCATGAGCGGGGCGGTGCGCCACGCGCGACCTGTGCGGGCACGCGGCCCGCTCGCTCCCCTCATAGATGCATTTCTTCCCTTGTTTTGTCTTCCACCTCCCTCCATCCGCGTCGTGCACGCTGCCCCGCCGCTGCGGCCGGGCGAGCGAGAGGGCCACTGCGCCTCGAGAGCCTGAGGCGGAGCGTCCCGACAGGGGCTGCTCACGTGTGCGCGGAGCTCGCTGCCGGCGTGGCGCGTGTCCGCGTGCGCCTGCCTGCCGTCGCACCTGCGCGGCGGCCCCTCCACGCATCACTGCCCTGCGCATTGTCGTCCACCTTGCCCTCCACCTTGCCCTCCACCCTCTCCTCTGCCTCTGGCCAAAACGCCCGCGCCACCCCCCCCCCCACCACAGCTCATCACTTTTACCACAATACTTCACCCCTCCCCCCTCCCCCACCCTACGCTACCGCCATGTCCCGCACCACGAAGGCCGCCCGCGCGCCTGCGCGATCCGCCGGTCCCCGGCGAGCACGGACCTGCTGATGCCGTGCGCGCGGTGTCGAGCGTGCAGGAGGAGAGGAGGGCCCGCGCTTCCAGAGCAGCGCGATCCTGGCGATCCAGGAGGCGTACGCTGCGTCGCTGATGGCTGCCACGAGCCCGGCCAGCCTCCACGCGAGGCGTGTGACGGTGCGGCCGAAGGACGTGCAGCTGGCGGTGCGCCTGCGCGGCAAGCGCCACTAGGGCTGGTGCGGGCCCCCATGAGCGGGGCGGTGCGCCACGCGCGACCTGTGCGGGCACGCGGCCCCGCTCGCTCCCCCTCATAGATGCATTTCTTCCCTTGTTTTGTCTTCCACCTCCCTCCATCCGCGTCGTGCACGCTGCCCCGCCGCTGCGGCCGGGCGAGCGAGAGGGCCACTGCGCCTCGAGAGCCTGAGGCGGAGCGTCCCGACAGGGGCTGCTCAAGTGTGCGCGGAGCTCGCTGCCGGCGTGGCGCGTGTCGCGTGCGCCTGCCTGCCGTCGCACCTGCGCGGCGGCCCCTCCACGCATCACTGCCCTGCGCATTGTCGTCCACTTGCCCTCCACCTTGCCCTACCTCCCTCCCTCTGCTCTGGCAAAACGCCGCGCCACCCCCGCCCCACGCACAGCTCATCACTTTTACACAATACTTACCACCTCCCCCCCTCCTCTCCACCACCCTACGCTATACCGCCATGTCCCGCACCACGAAGGCCGCCCGCGCGCCTGCGCGATCCGCCGGTCCCCGGCGAGCACGGACCTGCTGATGCCGTGCGCGCGGTGTCGAGCGTGCAGGAGGAGAGGAGGGCCCGCGCTTCCAGAGGCAGCGCGCGATCCTGGCGATCCAGGAGGCGTACGCTGCGTCGCTGATGGCTGCCACGAGCCGGCCAGCCTCCACGCGAGGCGTGTGAGGGTGCGGCCGAAGGACGTGCAGCTGGCGGTGCGCCTGCGCGGCAAGCGCCACTAGGGCTGGTGCGGGGCCCATGAGCGGGGGCGGTGCGCCACGCGCGACCTGTGCGGGCACGCGGCCCCGCTCGCTCCCCCTCATAGATGCATTTCTTCCTTGTTTTGTCTTCCACCTCCCTCCTCCGCGTCGTGCACGCTGCCCCGCCGCTGCGGCCGGGCGAGCGAGAGGGCCACTGCGCCTCGAGAGCCTGAGGCGGAGCGTCCCGACAGGGCTGCTCACGTGTGCGCGGAGCTCGCTGCCGGCGTGGCGCGTGTCCGCGTGCGCCTGCCTGCGTCGCACCTGCGCGGCGGCCCCTCCACGCATCACTGCCCTGCGCATTGTCGTCCACCTCGCCCTCCACCTTGCCCTCCACCCTCTCCTCTGCCTCTGGCCAAAACGCCCGCGCCACCCCCGCCCCCCGCACAGCTCATCACTTTTACCACAATACTTCACCCTCCCCCCCTCCCCCCACCCCTACGCTAACCGCCATGTCCCGCACCAAAGGAAGCCGCCCGCGCGCCTGCGCGATCTCGCCGGTCCCCGGCGAGCACGGACCTGCTGATGCCGTGCGCGCGGTGTCGAGCGTGCAGGAGGAGAGGAGGGCCCGCGCTTCCAGAGCAGCGCGATCCTGGCGATCCAGGAGGCGTACACGCTGCGTCGCTGATGGCTGCACGAGCCCGGCCAGCCTCCACGCGAGGCGTGTGACGGTGCGGCCGAAGGACGTGCAGCTGGCGGTGCGCCTGCGCGGCAAGCGCCACTAGGGCTGGTGCGGGCCCCATGAGCGGGGGGTGCGCCACGCGCGACCTGTGCGGGCACGCGGCCCGCTCGCTCCCCTCATAGATGCATTTCTTCCCTTGTTT
>RAIA01000081.1:0-201276 GCA_003664395.1 Leishmania lainsoni
GCTGGCGGTGCGCCTGCGCGGCAAGCGCCACTAGGGCTGGTGCGGGCCCCCATGAGCGGGGCGGTGCGCAACGCGCGACCTGTGCGGGCACGCGGCCCCGCTCGCTCCCCTCATAGATGCATTTCTTCCCTTGTTTGTCTTCCACCTCCCTCCATCCGCGTCGTGCACGCTGCCCCGCCGCTGCGGCCGGGCGAGCGAGAGGGCCACTGCGGCTCGAGAAGCCTGAGGCGGAGCGTCCCGACAGGGGCTGCTCACGTGTGCGCGGAGCTCGCTGCCGGCGTGGCGCGTGTCCGCGTGCGCCTGCTGCCGTCGCACCTGCGCGCGGCCCCTCCACGCATCACTGCCCTGCGCATTGTCGTCCACCTTGCCCTCCACCTTGCCTCCACCCTCTCCTTGCCTCTGGCCAAAACGCCCGCGCCACCCCCGCCCCCACGCACAGCTCATCACTTTTACCACAATACTTCACCCCTCCCCCCCCCTCCCCCCACCCCTACGCTACCGCCATGTCCCGCACCACGAAGGCCGCCCGCGCGCCTGCGCGATCCGCCGGTCCCCGGCGAGCACGGACCTGCTGATGCCGTGCGCGCGGTGTCGAGCGTGCAGGAGGAGAGGAGGCCCGCGCTTCCAGAGCAGCGCGATCCTGGCGATCCAGGAGGCGTACGCTGCGTCGCTGATGGCTGCCACGAGCCCGGCCAGCCTCCACGCGAGGCGTGTGACGGTGCGGCCGAAGGACGTGCAGCTGGCGGTGCGCCTGCGCGGCAAGCGCCACTAGGGCTGGTGCGGGCCCCCATGAGCGGGGCGGTGCGCCACGCGCGACCTGTGCGGGCACGCGGCCCCGCTCGCTCCCCTCATAGATGCATTTCTTCCCTTGTTTTGTCTTCCACCTCCCTCCATCCGCGTCGTGCACGCTGCCCGCCGCTGCGGCCGGGCGAGCGAGAGGGCCACTGCGCCTCGAGAGCCTGAGGCGGAGCGTCCCGACAGGGGCTGCTCACGTGTGCGCGGAGCTCGCTGCCGGCGTGGCGCGTGTCCGCGTGCGCCTGCCTGCCGTCGCACCTGCGCGGCGGCCCTCCACGCATCACTGCCCTGCGCATTGTCGTCCACCTCTCGCCCTCCACCTTGCCCTCCACCCTCTCCTCTGCCTCTGGCCAAAACGCCCGCGCCACCCCCGCCCCCACGCACAGCTCATCACTTTTTACCACAATACTTCACCCTCCCCCCCCTCCCCCACACCTACGCTACCGCCATGTCCCGCACCACGAAGGCCGCCCGCGCGCCTGCGCGATCCGCCGGTCCCCGGCGAGCACGGACCTGCTGATGCCGTGCGCGCGGTGTCGAGCGTGCAGGAGGAGAGGAGGGCCCGCGCTTCCAGAGCAGCGCGATCCTGGCGATCCAGGAGGCGTACGCTGCGTCGCTGATGGCTGCCACGAGCCCGGCCAGCCTCCACGCGAGGCGTGTGACGGTGCGGCCGAAGGACGTGCAGCTGGCGGTGCGCCTGCGCGGCAAGCGCCACTAGGGCTGGTGCGGGCCCCATGAGCGGGGCGGTGCGCCACGCGCGACCTGTGCGGGCACGCGGCCCCGCTCGCTCCCCTCATAGATGCATTTCTTCCCTTGTTTTGTCTTCCACCTCCCTCCATCCGCGTCGTGCACGCTGCCCGCCGCTGCGGCCGGGCGAGCGAGAGGGCCACTGCGCCTCGAGAGCCTGAGGCGGAGCGTCCCGACAGGGGCTGCTCACGTGTGCGCGGAGCTCGCTGCCGGCGTGGCGCGTGTCCGCGTGCGCCTGCCTGCCGTCGCACCTGCGCGGCGGCCCCTCCACGCATCACTGCCCTGCGCATTGTCGTCCACCTTGCCCTCCACCTTGCCCTCCACCCTCTCCTCTGCCTCTGGCCAAAACGCCCGCGCCACCCCCGCCCCACGCACAGCTCATCACTTTTACCACAATACTTCACCCCTCCCCCCCCCCACCCTACGCTACCGCCATGTCCCGCACCACGAAGGCCGCCGCGCGCCTGCGCGATCCGCCGGTCCCCGCGAGCACGGACCTGCTGATGCCGTGCGCGCGGTGTCGAGCGTGCAGGAGGAGAGGAGGGCCCGCGCTTCCAGAGCAGCGCGATCCTGGCGATCCAGGAGGCGTACGCTGCGTCGCTGATGGCTGCCACGAGCCCGGCCAGCCTCCACGCGAGGCGTGTGACGGTGCGGCCGAAGGACGTGCAGCTGGCGGTGCGCCTGCGCGGCAAGCGCCACTAGGGCTGGTGCGGGCCCCCATGAGCGGGGCGGTGCGCCACGCGCGACCTGTGCGGGCACGCGGCCCGCTCGCTCCCCCTCATAGATGCATTTCTTCCTTGTTTTGTTTTCCACCTCCCTCCATCCGCGTCGTGCACGCTGCCCCGCCGCTGCGGCGGGCGAGCGAGAGGGCCACTGCGCCTCGAGAGCCTGAGGCGGAGCGTCCGACAGGGGCTGCTCACGTGTGCGCGGAGCTCGCTGCCGGCGTGGCGCGTGTCCGCGTGCGCCTGCCTGCCGTCGCACCTGCGCGGCGGCCCCTCCACGCATCACTGCCCTGCGCATTGTCGTCCACCTCGCCCTCCACCTTGCCCTCCACCCTCTCCTCTGCCTCTGGCCAAAACGCCCGCGCCACCCGCCCCCACGCACAGCTCATCACTTTTACCACAATACTTCACCCTCCCCCCCTCCCCCACCCCTACGCTACCGCCATGTCCCGCACCACGAAGGCCGCCCGCGCGCCTGCGCGATCCGCCGGTCCCCGGCGAGCACGGACCTGCTGATGCCGTGCGCGCGGTGTCGAGCGTGCAGGAGGAGAGGAGGGCCCGCGCTTCCAGAGCAGCGCGATCCTGGCGATCCAGGAGGCGTACGCTGCGTCGCTGATGGCTGCCACGAGCCCGGCCAGCCTCCACGCGAGGCGTGTGACGGTGCGGCCGAAGGACGTGCAGCTGGCGGTGCGCCTGCGCGGCAAGCGCCACTAGGGCTGGTGCGGGCCCCCATGAGCGGGGCGGTGCGCCACGCGCGACCTGTGCGGGCACGCGGCCCCGCTCGCTCCCCTCATAGATGCATTTCTTCCCTTGTTTTGTCTTCCACCTCCCTCCATCCGCGTCGTGCACGCTGCCCCGCCGCTGCGGCCGGGCGAGCGAGAGGGCCACTGCGCCTCGAGAGCCTGAGGCGGAGCGTCCCGACAGGGGCTGCTCACGTGTGCGCGGAGCTCGCTGCCGGCGTGGCGCGTGTCCGCGTGCGCCTGCCTGCCGTCGCACCTGCGCGGCGGCCCCTCCACGCATCACTGCCCTGCGCATTGTCGTCCACCTCGCCCTCCACCTTGCCCTCCACCTTGCCCTCCACCCTCTCCTCTGCCTCTGGCCAAAACGCCCGCGCCACCCCCGCCCCCACGCACAGCTCATCACTTTTACCACAATACTTTACCCCTCCCCCCCTCCCCCACCCCTACGCTACCGCCATGTCCCGCACCACGAAGGCCGCCCGCGCGCCTGCGCGATCCGCCGGTCCCCGGCGAGCACGGACCTGCTGATGCCGTGCGCGCGGTGTCGAGCGTGCAGGAGGAGAGGAGGGCCCGCGCTTCCAGAGCAGCGCGATCCTGGCGATCCAGGAGGCGTACGCTGCGTCGCTGATGGCTGCCACGAGCCCGGCCAGCCTCCACGCGAGGCGTGTGACGGTGCGGCCGAAGGACGTGCAGCTGGCGGTGCGCCTGCGCGGCAAGCGCCACTAGGGCTGGTGCGGGCCCCCATGAGCGGGGCGGTGCGCCACGCGCGACCTGTGCGGGCACGCGGCCGCCGCTCGCTCCCCCTCATAGATGCATTTCTTCCCTTGTTTTGTCTTCCACCTCCCTCCATCCGCGTCGTGCACGCTGCCCCGCCGCTGCGGCCGGGAGCGAGAGGGCCACTGCGCCTCGAGAGCCTGAGGCGGAGCGTCCCGACAGGGGCTGCTCACGTGTGCGCGGAGCTCGCTGCCGGCGTGGCGCGTGTCCGCGTGCGCCTGCCTGCCGTCGCACCTGCGCGGCGGCCCTCCACGCATCACTGCCCTGCGCATTGTCGTCCACCTCGCCTCCACCTTGCCCTCCACCCTCTCCTCTGCCTCTGGCCAAAACGCCCGCGCCACCCCCGCCCCACGCACAGCTCATCACTTTTACCACAATACTTCACCCCTCCCCCCCTCCCTCCCCCACCCCTACGCTACCGCCATGTCCCGCACCACGAAGGCCGCCCGCGCGCCTGCGCGATCCGCCGGTCCCCGGCGAGCACGGACCTGCTGATGCCGTGCGCGGTGTCGAGCGTGCAGGAGGAGAGGAGGGCCCGCGCTTCCAGAGCAGCGCGATCCTGGCGATCCAGGAGGCGTACGCTGCGTCGCTGATGGCTGCCACGAGCCCGGCCAGCCTCCACGCGAGGCGTGTGACGGTGCGGCCGAAGGACGTGCAGCTGGCGGTGCGCCTGCGCGGCAAGCGCCACTAGGGCTGGTGCGGGCCCCCATGAGCGGGGCGGTGCGCCACGCGCGACCTGTGCGGGCACGCGGCCCGCTCGCTCCCCCTCATAGATGCATTTCTTCCCTTGTTTTGTCTTCCACCTCCCTCCATCCGCGTCGTGCACGCTGCCCGCCGCTGCGGCCGGGCGAGCGAGAGGGCCACTGCGCCTCGAGAGCCTGAGGCGGAGCGTCCCGACAGGGGCTGCTCACGTGTGCGCGGAGCTCGCTGCCGGCGTGGCGCGTGTCCGCGTGCGCCTGCCTGCCGTCGCACCTGCGCGGCGGCCCCTCCACGCATCACTGCCCTGCGCATTGTCGTCCACCTCGCCCTCCACCTTGCCCTCCACCCTCTCCTCTGCCTCTGGCCAAAACGCCCGCGCCACCCCCGCCCCCACGCACAGCTCATCACTTTTACCACAATACTTCACTCCCCCCCTCCCCACCCCTACGCTACCGCCATGTCCCGCACCACGAAGGCCGCCCGCGCGCCTGCGCGATCCGCCGGTCCCCGGCGAGCACGGACCTGCTGATGCGTGCGCGCGGTGTGCGAGCGTGCAGGAGGAGAGGAGGGCCGCGCTTCCAGAGCAGCGCGATCCTGGCGATCCAGGAGGCGTACGCTGCGTCGCTGATGGCTGCCACGAGCCCGGCCAGCCTCCACGCGAGGCGTGTGACGGTGCGGCCGAAGGACGTGCAGCTGGCGGTGCGCCTGCGCGGCAAGCGCCACTAGGGCTGGTGCGGGCCCCCATGAGCGGGGCGGTGCGCCACGCGCGACCTGTGCGGGCACGCGGCCCCGCTCGCTCCCCTCATAGATGCATTTCTTCCCTTGTTTTGTCTTCCACCTCCCTCCATCCGCGTCGTGCACGCTGCCCCGCCGCTGCGGCCGGGCGAGCGAGAGGCCACTGCGCCTCGAGAGCCTGAGGCGGAGCGTCCCGACAGGGGCTGCTCACGTGTGCGCGGAGCTCGCTGCCGGCGTGGCGCGTGTCCGCGTGCGCCTGCCTGCCGTCGCACCTGCGCGGCGGCCCCTCCACGCATCACTGCCCTGCGCATTGTCGTCCACCTCGCCCTCCACCTTGCCTCCACCCTCTCCTCTGCCTCTGGCCAAAACGCCCGCGCACCCCGCCCCACGCACAGCTCATCACTTTTTACCACAATACTTCACCCCTCCCCCTCCTCCCTCCCCCCACCCCTACGCTACCGCCATGTCCCGCACCACGAAGGCCGCCCGCGCGCCTGCGCGATCCGCCGGTCCCCGGCGAGCACGGACCTGCTGATGCCGTGCGCGCGGTGTCGAGCGTGCAGGAGGAGAGGAGGGCCCGCGCTTCCAGAGCAGCGCGATCCTGGCGATCCAGGAGGCGTACGCTGCGTCGCTGATGGCTGCCACGAGCCCGGCCAGCCTCCACGCGAGGCGTGTGACGGTGCGGCCGAAGGACGTGCAGCTGGCGGTGCGCCTGCGCGGCAAGCGCCACTAGGGCTGGTGCGGGCCCCCATGAGCGGGGCGGTGCGCCACGCGCGACCTGTGCGGGCACGCGGCCCGCTCGCTCCCCCTCATAGATGCATTTCTTCCTTGTTTTGTCTTCCACCTCCCTCCATCCGCGTCGTGCACGCTGCCCCGCCGCTGCGGCGGGCGAGCGAGAGGGCCACTGCGCCTCGAGAGCCTGAGGCGGAGCGTCCCGACAGGGGCTGCTCACGTGTGCGCGGAGCTCGCTGCCGGCGTGGCGCGTGTCCGCGTGCGCCTGCCTGCCGTCGCACCTGCGCGGCGCCCCTCCACGCATCACTGCCCTGCGCATTGTCGTCCACCTCGCCCTCCACCTTGCCCTCCACCCTCTCCTCTGCCTCTGGCCAAAACGCCCGCGCCACCCCCGCCCCCACGCACAGCTCATCCTTTTACCACAATACTTCACCCCTCCCCCCCCCCTCCCCCCACCCCTACGCTACCGCCATGTCCCGCACCACGAAGGCCGCCCGCGCGCCTGCGCGATCCGCCGGTCCCCGGCGAGCACGGACCTCTGATGCCGTGCGCGCGGTGTCGAGCGTGCAGGAGGAGAGGAGGGCCCGCGCTTCCAGAGCAGCGCGATCCTGGCGATCCAGGAGGCGTACGCTGCGTCGCTGATGGCTGCCACGAGCCCGGCCAGCCTCCACGCGAGGCGTGTGACGGTGCGGCCGAAGGACGTGCAGCTGGCGGTGCGCCTGCGCGGCAAGCGCCACTAGGGCTGGTGCGGGCCCCCATGAGCGGGGCGGTGCGCCACGCGCGACCTGTGCGGGCACGCGGCCCCGCTCGCTCCCCTCATAGATGCATTTCTTCCCTTGTTTTGTCTTCCACCTCCCTCCATCGCGTCGTGCACGCTGCCCCGCCGCTGCGGCCGGGCGAGCGAGAGGGCCACTGCGCCTCGAGAGCCTGAGGCGGAGCGTCCCGACAGGGGCTGCTCACGTGTGCGCGGAGCTCGCTGCCGGCGTGGCGCGTGTCCGCGTGCGCCTGCCTGCCGTCGCACCTGCGCGGCGGCCCCTCCACGCATCACTGCCCTGCGCATTGTCGTCCACCTTGCCCTCCACCTTGCCCTCCACCCTCTCCTCTGCCTCTGGCCAAAACGCCCGCGCCACCCCCGCCCCCACGCACAGCTCATCACTTTTACCACAATACTTCACCCCTCCCCCTCCCTCCCTCCCCCCACCCCTACGCTACCGCCATGTCCCGCACCACGAAGGCCGCCCGCGCGCCTGCGCGATCCGCCGGTCCCCGGCGAGCACGGACCTGCTGATGCCGTGCGCGCGGTGTCGAGCGTGCAGGAGGAGAGGAGGGCCCGCGCTTCCAGAGCAGCGCGATCCTGGCGATCCAGGAGGCGTACGCTGCGTCGCTGATGGCTGCCACGAGCCCGGCCAGCCTCCACGCGAGGCGTGTGACGGTGCGGCCGAAGGACGTGCAGCTGGCGGTGCGCCTGCGCGGCAAGCGCCACTAGGGCTGGTGCGGGCCCCCATGAGCGGGGCGGTGCGCCACGCGCGACCTGTGCGGGCACGCGGCCCCGCTCGCTCCCCTCATAGATGCATTTCTTCCCTTGTTTTGTCTTCCACCTCCCTCCATCCGCGTCGTGCACGCTGCCCCGCCGCTGCGGCCGGGCGAGCGAGAGGGCCACTGCGCCTCGAGAGCCTGAGGCGGAGCGTCCCGACAGGGGCTGCTCACGTGTGCGCGGAGCTCGCTGCCGGCGTGGCGCGTGTCCGCGTGCGCCTGCCTGCCGTCGCACCTGCGCGGCGGCCCCTCCACGCATCACTGCCCTGCGCATTGTCGTCCACCTCGCCCTCCACCTTGCCCTCCACCCTCTCCTCTGCCTCTGGCCAAAACGCCCGCGCCACCCCCGCCCCCACGCACAGCTCATCACTTTTACCACAATACTTCACCCCTCCCCCCCCTCCCTCCCCCCACCCCTACGCTACCGCCATGTCCCGCACCACGAAGGCCGCCCGCGCGCCTGCGCGATCCGCCGGTCCCCGGCGAGCACGGACCTGCTGATGCCGTGCGCGCGGTGTCGAGCGTGCAGGAGGAGAGGAGGGCCCGCGCTTCCAGAGCAGCGCGATCCTGGCGATCCAGGAGGCGTACGCTGCGTCGCTGATGGCTGCCACGAGCCCGGCCAGCCTCCACGCGAGGCGTGTGACGGTGCGGCCGAAGGACGTGCAGCTGGCGGTGCGCCTGCGCGGCAAGCGCCACTAGGGCTGGTGCGGGCCCCCATGAGCGGGGCGGTGCGCCACGCGCGACCTGTGCGGGCACGCGGCCCCGCTCGCTCCCCCTCATAGATGCATTTCTTCCCTTGTTTTGTCTTCCACCTCCCTCCATCCGCGTCGTGCACGCTGCCCCGCCGCTGCGGCCGGGCGAGCGAGAGGGCCACTGCGCCTCGAGAGCCTGAGGCGGAGCGTCCCGACAGGGGCTGCTCACGTGTGCGCGGAGCTCGCTGCCGGCGTGGCGCGTGTCCGCGTGCGCCTGCCTGCCGTCGCACCTGCGCGGCGGCCCCTCCACGCATCACTGCCCTGCGCATTGTCGTCCACCTCGCCCTCCACCTTGCCCTCCACCCTCTCCTCTGCCTCTGGCCAAAACGCCCGCGCCACCCCCGCCCCCACGCACAGCTCATCACTTTTACCACAATACTTCACCCCTCCCCCCCCTCCTCCCCCCACCCCTACGCTACCGCCATGTCCCGCACCACGAAGGCCGCCCGCGCGCCTGCGCGATCCGCCGGTCCCCGGCGAGCACGGACCTGCTGATGCCGTGCGCGCGGTGTCGAGCGTGCAGGAGGAGAGGAGGGCCCGCGCTTCCAGAGCAGCGCGATCCTGGCGATCCAGGAGGCGTACGCTGCGTCGCTGATGGCTGCCACGAGCCCGGCCAGCCTCCACGCGAGGCGTGTGACGGTGCGGCCGAAGGACGTGCAGCTGGCGGTGCGCCTGCGCGGCAAGCGCCACTAGGGCTGGTGCGGGCCCCCATGAGCGGGGCGGTGCGCCACGCGCGACCTGTGCGGGCACGCGGCCCCGCTCGCTCCCCCTCATAGATGCATTTCTTCCCTTGTTTTGTCTTCCACCTCCCTCCATCCGCGTCGTGCACGCTGCCCCGCCGCTGCGGCCGGGCGAGCGAGAGGGCCACTGCGCCTCGAGAGCCTGAGGCGGAGCGTCCCGACAGGGGCTGCTCACGTGTGCGCGGAGCTCGCTGCCGGCGTGGCGCGTGTCCGCGTGCGCCTGCCTGCCGTCGCACCTGCGCGGCGGCCCCTCCACGCATCACTGCCCTGCGCATTGTCGTCCACCTGCCCTCCACCTTGCCCTCCACCCTCTCCTCTGCCTCTGGCCAAAACGCCCGCGCCACCCCCGCCCCCACGCACAGCTCATCACTTTTACCACAATACTTCACCCCTCCCCCCCCTCCCCCCACCCCTACGCTACCGCCATGTCCCGCACCACGAAGGCCGCCCGCGCGCCTGCGCGATCCGCCGGTCCCCGGCGAGCACGGACCTGCTGATGCCGTGCGCGCGGTGTCGAGCGTGCAGGAGGAGAGGAGGGCCCGCGCTTCCAGAGCAGCGCGATCCTGGCGATCCAGGAGGCGTACGCTGCGTCGCTGATGGCTGCCACGAGCCCGGCCAGCCTCCACGCGAGGCGTGTGACGGTGCGGCCGAAGGACGTGCAGCTGGCGGTGCGCCTGCGCGGCAAGCGCCACTAGGGCTGGTGCGGGCCCCCATGAGCGGGGCGGTGCGCCACGCGCGACCTGTGCGGGCACGCGGCCCCGCTCGCTCCCCCTCATAGATGCATTTCTTCCCTTGTTTTGTCTTCCACCTCCCTCCATCCGCGTCGTGCACGCTGCCCCGCCGCTGCGGCCGGGCGAGCGAGAGGGCCACTGCGCCTCGAGAGCCTGAGGCGGAGCGTCCCGACAGGGGCTGCTCACGTGTGCGCGGAGCTCGCTGCCGGCGTGGCGCGTGTCCGCGTGCGCCTGCCTGCCGTCGCACCTGCGCGGCGGCCCCTCCACGCATCACTGCCCTGCGCATTGTCGTCCACCTCGCCCTCCACCTTGCCCTCCACCCTCTCCTCTGCCTCTGGCCAAAACGCCCGCGCCACCCCCGCCCCCACGCACAGCTCATCACTTTTACCACAATACTTCACCCCTCCCCCCCCCTCCCCCCACCCCTACGCTACCGCCATGTCCCGCACCACGAAGGCCGCCCGCGCGCCTGCGCGATCCGCCGGTCCCCGGCGAGCACGGACCTGCTGATGCCGTGCGCGCGGTGTCGAGCGTGCAGGAGGAGAGGAGGGCCCGCGCTTCCAGAGCAGCGCGATCCTGGCGATCCAGGAGGCGTACGCTGCGTCGCTGATGGCTGCCACGAGCCCGGCCAGCCTCCACGCGAGGCGTGTGACGGTGCGGCCGAAGGACGTGCAGCTGGCGGTGCGCCTGCGCGGCAAGCGCCACTAGGGCTGGTGCGGGCCCCCATGAGCGGGGCGGTGCGCCACGCGCGACCTGTGCGGGCACGCGGCCCCGCTCGCTCCCCCTCATAGATGCATTTCTTCCCTTGTTTTGTCTTCCACCTCCCTCCATCCGCGTCGTGCACGCTGCCCCGCCGCTGCGGCCGGGCGAGCGAGAGGGCCACTGCGCCTCGAGAGCCTGAGGCGGAGCGTCCCGACAGGGGCTGCTCACGTGTGCGCGGAGCTCGCTGCCGGCGTGGCGCGTGTCCGCGTGCGCCTGCCTGCCGTCGCACCTGCGCGGCGGCCCCTCCACGCATCACTGCCCTGCGCATTGTCGTCCACCTCGCCCTCCACCTTGCCCTCCACCTTGCCCTCCACCCTCTCCTCTGCCTCTGGCCAAAACGCCCGCGCCACCCCCGCCCCCACGCACAGCTCATCACTTTTACCACAATACTTCACCCCTCCCCCCCCTCCCCCCACCCCTACGCTACCGCCATGTCCCGCACCACGAAGGCCGCCCGCGCGCCTGCGCGATCCGCCGGTCCCCGGCGAGCACGGACCTGCTGATGCCGTGCGCGCGGTGTCGAGCGTGCAGGAGGAGAGGAGGGCCCGCGCTTCCAGAGCAGCGCGATCCTGGCGATCCAGGAGGCGTACGCTGCGTCGCTGATGGCTGCCACGAGCCCGGCCAGCCTCCACGCGAGGCGTGTGACGGTGCGGCCGAAGGACGTGCAGCTGGCGGTGCGCCTGCGCGGCAAGCGCCACTAGGGCTGGTGCGGGCCCCCATGAGCGGGGCGGTGCGCCACGCGCGACCTGTGCGGGCACGCGGCCCCGCTCGCTCCCCCTCATAGATGCATTTCTTCCCTTGTTTTGTCTTCCACCTCCCTCCATCCGCGTCGTGCACGCTGCCCCGCCGCTGCGGCCGGGCGAGCGAGAGGGCCACTGCGCCTCGAGAGCCTGAGGCGGAGCGTCCCGACAGGGGCTGCTCACGTGTGCGCGGAGCTCGCTGCCGGCGTGGCGCGTGTCCGCGTGCGCCTGCCTGCCGTCGCACCTGCGCGGCGGCCCCTCCACGCATCACTGCCCTGCGCATTGTCGTCCACCTTGCCCTCCACCTTGCCCTCCACCCTCTCCTCTGCCTCTGGCCAAAACGCCCGCGCCACCCCCGCCCTCACGCACAGCTCATCACTTTTACCACAATACTTCACCCCTCCCCCCCTCCCCCCACCCCTACGCTACCGCCATGTCCCGCACCACGAAGGCCGCCCGCGCGCCTGCGCGATCCGCCGGTCCCCGGCGAGCACGGACCTGCTGATGCCGTGCGCGCGGTGTCGAGCGTGCAGGAGGAGAGGAGGGCCCGCGCTTCCAGAGCAGCGCGATCCTGGCGATCCAGGAGGCGTACGCTGCGTCGCTGATGGCTGCCACGAGCCCGGCCAGCCTCCACGCGAGGCGTGTGACGGTGCGGCCGAAGGACGTGCAGCTGGCGGTGCGCCTGCGCGGCAAGCGCCACTAGGGCTGGTGCGGGCCCCCATGAGCGGGGCGGTGCGCCACGCGCGACCTGTGCGGGCACGCGGCCCCGCTCGCTCCCCCTCATAGATGCATTTCTTCCCTTGTTTTGTCTTCCACCTCCCTCCATCCGCGTCGTGCACGCTGCCCCGCCGCTGCGGCCGGGCGAGCGAGAGGGCCACTGCGCCTCGAGAGCCTGAGGCGGAGCGTCCCGACAGGGGCTGCTCACGTGTGCGCGGAGCTCGCTGCCGGCGTGGCGCGTGTCCGCGTGCGCCTGCCTGCCGTCGCACCTGCGCGGCGGCCCCTCCACGCATCACTGCCCTGCGCATTGTCGTCCACCTTGCCCTCCACCTTGCCCTCCACCCTCTCCTCTGCCTCTGGCCAAAACGCCCGCGCCACCCCCGCCCCCACGCACAGCTCATCACTTTTACCACAATACTTCACCCCTCCCCCCCCTCCCCCCCACCCCTACGCTACCGCCATGTCCCGCACCACGAAGGCCGCCCGCGCGCCTGCGCGATCCGCCGGTCCCCGGCGAGCACGGACCTGCTGATGCCGTGCGCGCGGTGTCGAGCGTGCAGGAGGAGAGGAGGGCCCGCGCTTCCAGAGCAGCGCGATCCTGGCGATCCAGGAGGCGTACGCTGCGTCGCTGATGGCTGCCACGAGCCCGGCCAGCCTCCACGCGAGGCGTGTGACGGTGCGGCCGAAGGACGTGCAGCTGGCGGTGCGCCTGCGCGGCAAGCGCCACTAGGGCTGGTGCGGGCCCCCATGAGCGGGGCGGTGCGCCACGCGCGACCTGTGCGGGCACGCGGCCCCGCTCGCTCCCCCTCATAGATGCATTTCTTCCCTTGTTTTGTCTTCCACCTCCCTCCATCCGCGTCGTGCACGCTGCCCCGCCGCTGCGGCCGGGCGAGCGAGAGGGCCACTGCGCCTCGAGAGCCTGAGGCGGAGCGTCCCGACAGGGGCTGCTCACGTGTGCGCGGAGCTCGCTGCCGGCGTGGCGCGTGTCCGCGTGCGCCTGCCTGCCGTCGCACCTGCGCGGCGGCCCCTCCACGCATCACTGCCCTGCGCATTGTCGTCCACCTCGCCCTCCACCTTGCCCTCCACCCTCTCCTCTGCCTCTGGCCAAAACGCCCGCGCCACCCCCGCCCCCACGCACAGCTCATCACTTTTACCACAATACTTCACCCCTCCCCCCCTCCCCCCACCCCTACGCTACCGCCATGTCCCGCACCACGAAGGCCGCCCGCGCGCCTGCGCGATCCGCCGGTCCCCGGAGAGCACAGCGTGGGTGATTGTTGTGTTGGATGAGGGAGGGCTGGTGTGGAGTGTTCTTATTGTTTAGTGGTGCTGCTGGTGAAATCTTCGATACGCACTTGTGCCGCTGTAGCCTGAGCGTTAAGTTTTTATAATGTTTGGAGTGATTTGTTGGCGTGACGAGTTTGCGTGGCGTGCGGCGATTGTGGCTCGTGGGTTTTGTTGTAGGAGGAATCTCTGGCAAACTTTACTATGGAGAAGAGTCGTGGTGGCTTCCCCGGGGTTATGTGGCCGCTTTTCGGTGTTATGGGTTTTCGTGAGTGTTGTGGTAAGTGATCGACGGAGTGTGATGTCAGGGCGGCGTGTAGTATGATGTGCAATGGAAGGCGTGAGGGTGGGCTGTTGGACGCCAAGGTGCTCCTACAGTGGTTATACCGAGTATCCTCGGCGGACGTGTGGAGTAGTTCTATGCCTTCGCTTTCGTCTGCTGATCTTCTCTGCAACGGGCGGGTGTTTTTCTCTCTGCCATGACGCTGCTCGTTTTCCCCTTCACCACGTCTTGCTGCTCTGTCTTGGTTTCGGCGTGGCTGTGATTGGGTAGGTGGTAGGCGAGGGTGCGATTGTGCTGAGAGTCTCGCCCAACTGCCCGTGCGAGCCGCTTGCAAACGTTGGGCAACGGTTAGTGGCCTCTCCTCCTCTTCATCGCTGTGCTCTTGCCTGTCCACTTTTGCCTCTTGTCTTACTTCCTTATCTCTCCTGCGTTGTATCTGCTTGGGTGTACGTGTGTGTGTGTGGGGGGGTTGGCTTCCTCTTCCTCCGCTCTTTCATCTTCACGTTTCTCCCCTGTTCACCTGCACTGGGCAGGAGGTCATGAGGAGAGTCGCGAAGGATCAGGAGGTCGCCCTATTGTGTCTTCTGAGTCGAGGATACTGAAGGTGCCAGTTATGCTACATCATGGCACATGACTGTGGCGCAGATTTGTCTACTGACTTAGCAGCCGTGGTAAACACTGTAAGCTCCATCAACATTGCCATCAAGGTAAAGTTAATTGGTGTTGTTGGCTGCAGCGCCTCAGGCAAGTCCACTGTGGCTCATCATGTTGCAAGCAGGCTTGACTCGCCGCTGTATCCCATTAGCACAGACAACTTCTTCGTCGACGACGTGTGTGTGCAGCTGTTAACCTACGATGACTACAGGTGTATCGACTATGACGTGGTGACACGGTGGATGTCAGTGTTGCTCCATGCCGTACCGATGATGTCGATGAACCTACTCGAGGAGAGGGGTGCGCCTGCGTTATCACCCGCAACACGAGCCTCAAGCTTAGTCGACAGCGGCGGCACTGTGCGTCTCTCTCACGACTTCGAAGAGCGTGTGCAAGAGGCGTGGTGGGCACAAATGCGACTGCAACTACCAGAGTTGGACAGGTACCGCCGAGTTGCACCGGATGTTACGTCTGCTACCGTGAGCTCCACAAGTGCTGTTGGTGCCGCTGCTGTCACTACTGCTCAGCCTAGAAGCACCGTTACTGAAGTAGCGTGCGCTGGCGGCCATGCAAATGATGACCCGAGTGACGACGATAGCGATGCATCTCTCTGCGCACACGAGGCTGAGGAAGAAGGCCGTCGGCGAAGTCGCGTCGCTGCTCCAACACACACGAAAGATGGCGTTGTCAGCGCCTGTGACTTCTCTCTTCACCCTTGGAGTGGCACCGATGAGCAAGCGCTGCACGCAGCTGCTCCGTTCTCGCACCACATCACCATCTACGTGGTGTGGGAGGGGATAACGCTGCTATGCAATCGCTTAGTCAATTCCTACATTGACTACGTCATCGACGTTCAATGCGACCGGGAGACAGCGTGCCTTCGGCGGTTCTTCCGCACCCCACGCCGTCATCTTTCGCGCTATGTTACTCATGCTTCCGCAGAAGGCTGCGGGGATGGACCACAGCGTGAATCAAAGCTGGGGCAGCAGTGCGCGCGAGCCGCTGTCGTGACGGGTCTTGTGCGCCAGGTCTACCGCCCGCGCATCGAGAAAATGTGGTCAGTCCGGTCGCGGGAGCATTACCGTGTCGATATCATGACTGCCCTGGTGCTTGAGATGCAACTGGATGGACTGGAGACGCTCGTGCAGACTGACAGCTGCGTTGCCACGTCTTGTCCGACCTGCATCCCTGCGTCCGATGCATTGGATTTGCTTTCCCCTTCCTGCTTTAACCCACCTCGCCCGCATTGCATGCGCAAACTGGCCGACGCTGATGCCGCTAAGGTCATGAGCGATGGCGGCAATGACACCAGCTTGGAAGGGGAGGGCTGTGAAGTTGATCTCACACCATTCACTATATCTGACGCCAGCGCTTCATCAGCGACCGTCGTGGAGCGAGTGGGGAATAACTGCTCTGCGTGTTGGTCAGTTGATGGACTGCCCACAGACGCCTTTCAGTTCTTTTGGGAGAGGGAGTTTGATGATTGGCTGGCACAACCGTCGTCCACGTTACCGACAGCTGCTGATGGTGCTGCCCTTGCGTGGGCCTCGCTGATGAACAGCAGCAAGGAAGGTTTAGCTGCGTACGCCGCTCACCGCGCTGATAAACAGCAGCATGACGTAAATGATGGCTATAGTGCGGTGTCTCCCTCACCGCTCACCCTGCCTGTCGAGGAGACTGGGGTGGCGTATGTGAATCAAATGCTCATGCATTACGGGCGTCTTGCGCTGCTTCAGAGCTTTTGCCGAGACGGGAGGATGGACGCGCCATCTTCTCCAGGGGCACCCCGCGTAGGCGGCAAGGGTGCCGCCGCAGATGATCTCGGCCCCGCACTGCAGCTGGCGATGTGCCGAGACCACCATACCGCAGCCGTGTCTGCGCAGACGCTCTCGTCGGCGCTGGCGCCGTTCTACTACGAGTTCCGCTACTGGTTTTTCTTTGAAGTTCTCTACTACGATCGACTGTTCCGTCCACTGCAAGCCCACCGCCTGCGATGGCGCTCCGTGGTGGGAGATAGTGGTGCTGCATCAGCCGACGAAGTTTGCGGCAGGCGTGGTGAGAGCGGCAATTGTGGCGCCACGTGTCCACCATGCGCTGTGCCTCGTCTATGGTGGGCGCTGTGGAACGGTCGTGACATGCAAGGGCAGGGTGCAGATGAGCTTCTGACTCAAGTGGATCACATCAGTGCTGCCATACGCGCCGCTCGCTGAGCTCTCTCCAGTCCGTCCTTTCTCTTCGCCCACGCTTGCCCACACTTCTGCATCGCCTCCGCGGCGGCACCGATTATGTGCAACGGGAGGACGAAGCGGAATGGGCGGGGGGGTGGCAGCTGGGCGAAGGGG
Organism: Leishmania lainsoni; assembly: GCA_003664395.1. Taxonomy (NCBI): domain Eukaryota; phylum Euglenozoa; class Kinetoplastea; order Trypanosomatida; family Trypanosomatidae; genus Leishmania; species Leishmania lainsoni. The sequence continues at coordinate 16,483 of RAIA01000081.1, forward strand.
TGATGTCATCGCCCTCGCGGCATGAGGCCGTTGTGCATCGAAAGAACACGAGCGAATGCGTACTTGCCGAGCAAATTTGTGCGCCGTGGCAGTCATCCATACGTGCGCGTTGTGTCTGTTTCGCTCTCTCTCTCTCTCCCTACTTCTCTCCACCACCTTAGCGAGTGGGGACAGCCAAGACGGCGGCGTGGCTCATTCGTTTCCGATCTCGGTCATGTCGAAGCGAAAGGCACCCACCCCCCACACGCACCCCTGTCCTTGCGTGGGAGCACCAACCGGGACGGGGGAAGGAGTTTTTTTGGGTGGCGAACGTTGTCGCCGCCTACTGCACTCGCGAGACCACCTTCGTCCTCCCTCTTGTAGGCGCATAGCGGTGCACGTGTACGTGTCTGCCGTGCGTGCGAAGGGCCGCAGAAAGTGCCGCCAACACCTCCGCACCATCCTGCCCTCCCCCTTCCTCCACACTCTCCGTCTTTACGCAGTCCCACTCACACAGGTGCCCTACTCTCCCTCCCCTCTCCCTCATACACGAACACAAGCGCGTATACTCCTTATCGTATGTCCTTCTTCGATCTCCTGAACGAGCGCGCGAAGCACTCGCTGCTCTGCGTCGGCCTCGATCCCCGCGCCAAGACGGCAGCTGCAGCGGTGAAGGAGTGTAAACACTTGATTGAGCAGACACACAAGTATGCCGCTGCCTACAAGCCGAACGCGGCCTTCTTCGAGTTCTTTGGTGCCGAGGGGTGGGCTGCGCTGTCAGAAGTGATTCGCGCCATTCCTGCGGGTATTCCAGTGGTGCTGGATGCGAAGCGTGGCGATATTGCTGACACCGCTGATGCGTACGCCACCTCTGCCTTCAAGCACCTGAAAGCGCACGCCATCACTGCCTCGCCGTACATGGGTGCTGACAGCCTCCAGTCGTTCCTGAGCTACGCTGATAAGGGTGTGTTTGTGCTATGCAAGACCTCCAACAAGGGCAGCGACGACTTACAATGCCTGCGTGTCGGGGACCGGTACCTCTACGAGGCCGTTGCCGAGCGCGCCGAGGGACTGTGGAATGCGAACCGCAACGTTGGCCTGGTCGTCGGGGCAACGGACCCGATTGCGCTGGCTCGCGTTCGCGCACGTGCGCCGACGCTGTGGTTCCTGGTGCCAGGCATTGGCGCCCAGGGAGGCAGTCTCAGGGCAAGCCTCGATGCAGGTCTCCGTGCGGACGGCAGCGGAATGCTTATCAACGTATCGCGCGGTCTCGCGAGCGCCACCGACCCTCGCGCCGCGGCGAAGGAGCTGTGCGAGTCGATCAACATGATTCGCTTCGCTAAGGGCGCCTCTATGGAGCTTGCGAAGGCGCTCGTGGACTCACACTGCGTGCGCTTCGGCAACTTCATGCTCAAGTCCGGAAAGTCCTCGCCGATCTATATTGACCTTCGCCTCCTCGTCACATACCCGACCATCATGCGCCTCGTGGCTCGTGAGTACGCCAAGGTGCTGCGCCACTACAAGTTCGACCGTATCGCTGGCTTGCCCTACGCTGCGCTGCCCATCGCTAGCGCTATCTCCAACGAGATGAACGTCCCGCTCATCTACCCACGCCGGGAGGCGAAGAGCTACGGCACGAAGGCGACCATCGAGGGCGAGTACAAGAAGGGCGATCGCGTTGTCATCATCGATGACCTCGTTTCCACAGGTGAGACCAAGGTCGAGGCGATCGAGAAGCTTAAGTCCGCTGGGCTCGAGGTGGTATCGATAGTGGTGCTGGTAGACCGCGAGATGGGTGCCAAGGCCTTCTTGAACAAGCTCGGCTACGACTTCGAGGCTGTGGTGGGGCTCTACCAGCTGCTGCCGCTCTGGCGTCAGAGCAACGCCATTACCTCCCAGCAGGAGGCGGATGTACGCGCCTTCCTCGGCCAGTGGAAGCCGAGTAAGCTGTAGAAGGGCAACTAAAGTGCAGCCGCAGGGACAAATGAGGAGCCGCGAAGGGTGGAGGGAGCGAGAGCGAGCATATTCGTGTTCACGCGACAGTGTGCCAAGATAGCATGCACGGAACCGGGTGAGGGTGAAGTGCGGGCACGCGCACCCATGCGGACGGCAATGCGAGTCCCCCGTATGTGTGTGCTGGACACGCGTAGTCCTGGTTTGAGAGGCCTTCTATGGAAGCCGCATTGCCCAGCGCCACCCACGCCCCGCGTGCGCCCCTCCTTCGTGTAACGGCCCTTCTCCCGTTTCCTCGTGCCCCCTCCTCTCGCCCCCCGCCTTTCCCCAAATTAAAGAGGTCTCCTCTCTCTTTCATTAAGGACGACGTTAACCCCTCCTCCCTCCCGCCTCCCCCCTTTCCCTCTCCGCTCCTTGCGCATTCCACTGCGCGAGAGGTGCTGAGGAAGGCCGATGGAGGGGGGAGAGGAGGGAGCGTGTACTATTGCTCGCGCCTTTACCGACGCCGCAGAGCGAAACTGGAGAAGAACAACAGAAACAGTTTACACCGAATGGGGGTTGCAGACAGACGCGCAGCTCTTCACGACTCCGCGCGCGTGTTCGTCAGCACAGTCCTGTAGAGGCACTGGAGATGTTTCTCTCTTAGTCTGCACATGTGCGAGGGCTCGTCTCTTCACCCCTTGCCTGCCCAGAAGGGGGGGGGTCTGGTGTGTCTGTGCGGCTGTGCCAGCGCTGCTGAGGACTCCTGTTTAGAGTGTACCGCTCGTGCCACTCATTTCTCGCTAGCCCCTCCCTTCTCATGACTTCTGCGCGACGTAACGCGCATGCGCACACCAGGGGAGGGTCTCCTTCTCTTTCTTACCCCCCCCCCCCCCCCTCACTTTCTCTCTGTCTCAGCCACCGCCGCTGCCGCTGAGTTAGCGTCGAGCACAACCGCCATCCAGCAAGAAACACTCGCCCCATCTCCACATAGCCCCCTCCCCCCCATCGCACACACCCACACCCACACCCACACCGCTGCAAGCACCGACGTCATCCAGCAACCACTTGAACGGCCATCCTCTAACTTCATCTCAGCACCCACGCAGCACGCGGCCCTCTCGCTTTTCTGAGGTGCGCATAGGGTGATGTCTACCTTCACACCGGTTGCTTCCCTCAAGGGCCAGAGTGTCGCCTCCGCCACGCAGTTCTCGCGCGCTGACATCGACGCCCTCATTCAGCTTTCGCTCGACATGAAAGTGCACATTGAGGCCGGCAAAACGATCGACGCCCTGCGCGGCCGCGTCATGACGCCGCTGTTCTTTGAGGACAGTTCACGCACGCTATCCAGTTTCTGCGCAGCCATGATGCGACTGGGCGGCAGCGTTGTGAACTTCAAGGTGGAGACGTCGTCTGTGAACAAGGGCGAATCGCTGCAGGACACCGTTCGCACGCTGGACGCGTACAGTGACGTTCTCGTGCTCCGCCACGTTAGGGAGGAGTCGCTGGAGCAGGCGATGGGCGTGGCGACACACCCGATCATGAACGCCGGCAACGGCGCTGGCGAGCACCCGACTCAGGCGCTGCTCGACACCTTGACTATTCACGCTGAGCTCGGTGCTGTGGACGGCATTACGATTGCGTTGATCGGAGACCTCAAGAAGGGCCGAACTGTGCACTCGCTGCTAAAGCTTCTACCCACAACTTTGCGCTGAAGAAGGTGTACCTCATCGCCCCCGCTGGGCTGGCGATGCCAACCGAGGTGCTGGCAAATATCGCGGCGGACGTGCAGGAGCGCGGGATTGTGATTGAGGAGGCATGTATTCTCAGTCCGGAGATTGTGGCTGACTGCGACGTGCTCTACGCAACGCGCCTGCAGAAGGAGCGCTTTGTTGCCTCCGCTGCCTGTGACGCTGACGCCATGGCCGTGTTTGAGGCCTCCAAGGCCGATCTGCTGATTGACAAGGCTCGCCTGGCACACGCGAAGGCGAAGATGATTGTGATGCACCCTCTGCCCCGCGTGGATGAGCTCAGCACCGACATTGACGACGACCCGCGTGCCGCGTATTTCCGACAGATGCGCTACGGCCTCTTCATGCGCATGGCTATCCTCTTCAGCGTGCTCTCGTGAGTCGCCTGGGGGGAGGGAAGAGTACCTACACCTCCTCTCAGGGGCGCAGCTGCTCTTCAAAGTCCAGACTACATGAGGGGATGACTGCAGCTGAACATCTGGGTATCAGGTGCCGAGTTGAAGCGATCTCGCATGCGCAAGCGATACAGGGCCACAGTGTTACCCACGGAAGGTGGGCGGCAGAGAGACAGACTTCACAGGTGGAGGCAGAGGCCGAGTCGAGCGTTTCTTCCAACACTGTCATTTCATCTTTAGTTTTTCACCGTTTCTCTTGGAATTGAGGGTATTTTCTCCCCAGATTGTTAATGGGGATGGGTGATGCCGTGTGCGCACTCCGCACGCACGCTCGCAAACGCAGCAGTGGAGGTGGTAGGAGCGGAATGAGAAAGTCTCCCTATCGTAGTGCGCTCGGCACGACGCTGTTGTGCCTCTCAGTGTATCTGTGCATGCTTGGTGCTGGGTAAGACGGTATTGCGGCTGGAAGAGTCGTTATACTCTGCCAGGCATAGGCAACAGGCCCAACGCTTACGCAGCCCACATGCCGAAAGTAAAGGATTTAAACTGGAAGAAACCGCGTGAACACGTGGGCGCTTACTTCTCTCTCTCTCTCTTTCTCTCTGAGAGTGGGTGCCGATCTCCATTGGATCCGCTTTGCCCCTTTCCCCTTCCTTCTCTTGGTCGAGTCCCGATTACCAACTCCGACATGCACGCAGGGGTGGGGGCGTGGAGAACTGAAGTGTGATTTGCTGAGCTGAGGTATGCACTGCGCTCTCTTGTTGTTCTCGCTGCCGCCGAGTGAAGGGCTTGAGCCGCGGCCTCGCCATACCAGCAAAGGAGACGTGAGGGCAGGCGTCGAGCGCCGCGCTGCGCTTTCTCGTCTTTCCTCTGCCCCTCCCCCCACCGACGGGCGTCTTTACGGTGCTACGCGCTGTTCATTGTCTCCACCTATCGAGAAGCCTATTCACCAGAGAAGGTCACCACTGGACATGGCCGTTTGTTTTTCTCTCTGCCTTCCCCCGCCCCCATTTCGCCGCTGCGCTGCCATACTTCTCTCGTTCTTCTCTTCTCCGCCACCGCTACCTTCCCGCCCATCGCCCACTACACCATCACACGCCTCTCTCCTCCAACATACTTGGTCAGTCTAACGAGTAGCCTCAGCGCGCATCTGCAGTGTGCCATACTCCCCCTTTTCGTTTCTCGACACGCCTGTCCTCTCTGTTGCTGCAACCATGAGCCTTCAGGTGAGCATCCTCGGCAACACGTTTGCCAACCCGTTCATGAACGCGGCTGGGGTGATGTGCAGCACCGAAGAAGAGCTGGCGGCCATGACCGAGTCGACGAGCGGCTCGCTGATCACGAAGAGCTGCACCCCCGCTCTCCGCGAGGGCAATCCGGCGCCTCGCTACTACACCCTGCCGCTTGGCAGCATCAACTCGATGGGCCTGCCGAACAAGGGGTTTGACTTCTACTTGGCCTACGGCGCGGAGCACCATGACTACAGCAGGAAGCCGCTCTTCATCTCCATCTCCGGTTTCTCGGCAGAGGAGAATGCTGAGATGTGCAAACGCCTTGCCCCTGTGGCCGCAGAAAAGGGTGTTATTCTGGAGCTGAACTTGTCTTGCCCCAACGTTCCTGGCAAGCCGCAGGTGGCCTACGACTTTGACGCGATGCGGCGTTACTTGGTGGCGATCTCGGAGGCCTACCCACACCCGTTTGGTGTCAAGATGCCGCCGTACTTTGACTTTGCCCACTTTGATGCCGCCGCCGAGATCCTCAACCAGTTTCCGAAGGTGCAGTTTATTACCTGCATCAACAGCATCGGCAATGGCCTAGTAATCGATGTGGAGACGGAGTCCGTGGTGATCAAGCCGAAGCAGGGCTTCGGCGGCCTTGGTGGTCGCTACGTCCTCCCCACAGCGCTGGCAAACGTCAACGCCTTTTACCGCCGCTGCCCGGGAAAGCTTATCTTTGGCTGTGGTGGCGTCTACACTGGTGAGGACGCCTTCCTGCACGTGCTCGCTGGCGCCTCCATGGTGCAGGTCGGGACGGCGCTGCATGTGGAGGGCGCCGCCATCTTTGAGCGCCTCACTGCGGAGCTGCTGGATGTGATGGCGAAGAAGGGCTACAAGACACTGGACGAGTTCCGCGGCAAGGTTAAGACAATGGATTAAGTGGCTGATGACACCCGCTAAGAGAGACAACAACCGAAAAGAGTGAAGATGCTCGTGCAGCCTTTCCACTCTTGCACAGTGAAAGGAGAGGGGGAGAAGGTGGGGGAGGCAGCGGGCAGGGCTTTGGAGGCGGGGTCACACGCCAGCTCCTCCTCCTTTCCCTTAGACCTGCGCAGACACCCTTTTCTGGTCCGCATGCATGTGCGCCATGGCCTTGACGTTTCAGCAAGCGCCCCCATACGCCAAATGGCTCCCTCCCTTCAGCGCTTTGCTGCAGCGTTGGGTTACCCCCCCGAGTACCGCGCAGCACTGTAAGCGGCGATCCCCTCCTCTCTTCCTCCATTTCGTTCCCTGCGTGCTTGTGGCCACCCCTCTCTCTTTCCTTGTGGCCCCCCTTTCTCTTTCTCGCACCTCTGCACGTTGACGTGCGTGCGTGTGCGTCTGCCACTCTGCCCAGCAGGGAGCCGCATACGCGCTTTGTGTGTTTTGTTGTGTTTTACCGAGCGAAACGAGCCTCCCACGCCTCAGTCACGCCAGCCAAAAGCAAAAATAAAAGCGACTGGACACCGCCACCTCTTCTCTCCCTCCTCCTCCTCCTCGAGGCGATCGACAGCGTTTCTCCTTCTGTGTCTCTCTTCTTCTTCCACACCCACATCCGCACCCCGACGGACACAGACAGACGTGGGAGCAGCAGAGGCCGCACTGCGTCTCTCGCTTTATTTTGGTTTCTCTCCTTCTGTTGTCGTGTACGTGTGCACGTGTGCGGGGTGTGTCCGTGAAGTTACCCGCCCCTCTCCTCATACGCACACCTTCTTAGCCTTAGCAACTTACATCTCTTTCTCAGCTTAGGACGCTCTCATTTCTTTGCCGTTGTGCTTTGGCCCACCGCGTCTCTCTCCCGCCCTTCCCTTCCTGGCAATCATCGCCACTCTCGCGTCGGCTGTGATCTTCTCTCCATCTCTCACCTTATCTCGCTTTCTGGTTGGCTTTTGCTATCGTTGTCACGGTAGGTCATTGCTGAGCTGCTCGCTGTTGGATGAGAGGGTTACCGGCAACCACCTTCGCGTACGCTCGAACACACACACACAACACACACACACAACACACAACACACACACAGCGAGAGGGAGAGTGACTGACAAGCGGGGCACTCAGGAACTCTTGCACCCCCATCTCCACCCTCTATCTTCGTTTCTGCGGGAGGCCTAGCTGTGCTGCTGTTCTTCTTTCGCTTTGCTTCAGCTGTTAGCGTGTGGCACGCCTCTTCTTACCCACACGTGCGTGTTGACTCGCTACAATGATGCCGCGTCGCCTTGCCTGGGGACCGCCGCGTGCATGGCGGCTAGCCCAGCCACACGTGCTGTGCACAGCATTGCTGTGCTGCAGAACTCGACGCCGGCGACCACTGCCGAGAAACTGGGTAGCGCTGTATCTAAGGAGGTGGTGGCGGCAGCCAACAGGGTGCCTGCCGCCATTCTGGAGAAGGCGTGCAACCCACGTCTGGTGGCCTTCACGGAGATGGACCTTGCCCGCATACGCTTTGCTCCACTCATTGCCACGATCACGGATGAGGTGGACTACGACAGCATCGAACAGCTGGTGGCGAGCAAGTTCTCGGGAGACCCGTGCAAGTTGCAGCCTATCCCTGGTGCCCTCAAGAAGTTCCGCGAGACAAACTGGAGGGATGCCAAGTCGCTCGTCAGCTTCTATGAAGAGACGATGTACCCCATCCGCATGATGCACAGGGAGTACAAGCACCACGAGCTCACGAGCTTCCACATTAAGGATGTGCTGAAGCGTGGCCTCTCGGCCTTCAAGCAGGATTACCTCGACCAGCAGAAAGAGGAGCAGGCAAAGGCGCAGGCGCACATGAAGAAGTGCAAAGACGCTCTAAGTGCCGCTGTGTCGGACGCCTTCAGTACGGCCGTCTGTAATGACCTCGCAAACATTTTCCGCATCGGCGGCGAGCAGCACGCCCACGCGCATCGCATGGCGCTAAAGGTCTTGGCTGACATGAACATGATGGAGGTGCCATACAACGCTGCCACAGCGACCATCCTGCAGGCCACCGCCTTCCACGATGGCCCGTTTGACAACTCAGCACTTCTGTTTGAGCTAATCGAGTGCCCGGAGCGTGGCGAAGTCCACGTCGGCACCGACTCGCTGGATAAAATCAGTGACGACGTCCTCAGGCTCATTAGTCATCGCCACCAGACCCCGCTGGACGACGGTGTGCTGATCCGTTCCCCAGACACACACCCAAACCTGCAGCGTTCCCCGGAGTAAGGGAAGGAAGGTCCTCTGGCGGGAGTCGCAGGCCTGCGCTTTCGCCGCTTGACTGCTGTTTTCCATTACCATGTACGTCGTTGAGTGTCAGCTCGTGAGGGCGGCTGTGCTGGCGTTGGATTGACGCTCATGACCAGCGGCAGTGAGGGCGCATATAGGGGGACTTCTCTTCGGAGGTGCCCCGCCTTTCTCCTTTCCCGTCCCTTCTCTTCTCTCGCTGTTCTGTGTGTGTGTGTGTGTGTGTGTGGTGTGTGTGGTGGTGGGGGAGAAAGCGAGGCGGACGACGGTCGTATGGATTTTGGTGCCTCTTGGTGTCTCTCTCTCTCTGTATACTTTCCCCCCGCCTCCCAGGCTGACGGGTTTGCCGATGCCTCTGCGTCGTTGTTGTCCACCTTTCTCCTGACGTGGGCTTGGCGCGTATTCATGGGGGATGGCGAGCGGTGGGGCCACGGCTGGGGGCTGCGTGTAATGCTTATCGAGGGAGGCGGAAAACCGATTAGGACCACACCGCACACCATCATCGCCGGGCGCAAGTTAGTGAGGGTCGCGGGTTTTACATTAACGAAAAGGGCACCGCCATGAAGGCGCAATGCATTCGCTTGGGCGGGTGTTTTCAGGGGGGCTCTTTTGGCTCTACTGTGGATCGTAGAGGGGGAGGGCGAGCAGCTGAGCAAGAGGGTGAGAGGGGAAGCTGAAGGTGTCGGAGCGGTCGGCGAAGGAGTCCGGAATAGGGATGCAGGAGGAGGGGGGGTAGTGTGAGAGTTGAGGCCTGGTAGCATAGGAACTGCGTAGCTCGTGTGCATGCACCTACATCTCTGAGCGTGTGCCCAGTAGTGACACCGAGGCAAACGACCTTTCTTTTCTCCTTTGCGTTGCTCCAGTGCACCACTCCTCTCGTCACCTGCTGACTCTTCTCACGTGCTCGCAGCGGCTTCCTCCGCCATTGCCACCCAATTCCTCTCCTTCACCAACATTTGCTTTTGATCAATAGACACGCTCGCTCGCTCTCTTGTGATTTATTCCACTTCCACAATGTCGCGAGTTGTGATTTCCTCCTTCTCTCTTGTTCTTCTCTTGCTGCCTCCGGTGTCGTCTGGCAGCTCCCTGTCCTCACTCCTCTTCTTCGTCCGTTTGCTTCTCTCACGCCATCCCCTCTTCGCGTGGTTGCACGCATAGGCCTCCTTCCTCCAGTGCATCTCCTCTCAGTGCTTTCGAGTGTACACTTAGTCTTCATTCTCTTCCCCAGAGGCTGCATCTCGCTAGCATACGTCTGGGGGTTGGAGTGGGTGCCGGGGGGGGAGGGGGAGGGTCAGGAGAGAGGGAGGGAGGGTGGGAGCGCATTCAGCGAGGAAGGTGGAGGCACCGAATGCGCCTAATCACGAAAGAAAAAGACGCCTCAGCGGTCCCAAACCACAACTACTTCGAGGAAACAGTCAATGCAAAAGCAAACAATACCCCGAAGCGCACCGCCTCCTCGCTGCACAGGCAACCACACCGTCGTGTCAGCCCTACAGACGCGAGCCGTCACCGAGTGAAGAGTAGAGTCAGTAAAGGTCACCTGCGCTTGTATCCACTGATGTTCAAGAGCGAATTCAGAAGCTTGCGTGGGGGGGGGTCGTCGGGCTGACTGCGCCACCCTCTCTCTCCTTCTTTGCTCGTGTGTGTGTGTGTGTGCCTACGTCTCTACTCTGAGTGATTTCGTGCTCATCAACAACACGCCGCCACACCATCTTCAGTGCGAGCTGACCTGGTACTTGACGGAGACACGCATGTGTTGTTCTCCATCTCCCTCGCCCTCCATTCCCTCATTTTTCGTCTGTCTTCGCGTTTGTTTGTTCTCTCTCTGCGTGTGTGGAACCGTGTGGGGACCAACGCCCCCCTCGGGTACTTGGGCGCACCCCAAGTACCCATCTGTCGACACGAGTTAGACGACAACGCCATCTTTAGCGCCCGGATTCATCGACTTCTCCCTATCCCTCTCTCTCTTGAGCATCTGCCGCGCATCTCCCATGAACTTTGCCTTTCCGCACTTCACGCGTGCCAGCACGGACAATGCATACACGCAACCGCCCCAGAAATCGCTGCTGGAGTTGGTAGTTGAGGCCAAGGGCAGACTAGGCCTAGTGCCGCAGCGCGATGCGATGAAGCGACCCCCATCGTCGTCCCCGTTCAGCCACTTCTCAGAGAGTGACGAGGAAGGTGAGGGCGCCGATGGCGGCGTGAACGGGGCGGAGGCGCGGCAGGATGCGGTGCTTACCACGCGCACCTCTTGGGTGCCGCCAACATATCTGCTCGACTACTTCTTTTCTGGCGAGTTCCTCTCCGTCTTCTTGTCGTTGCACAGCATCAGTGCCTCCCGTCCGGTGTCGATGCTAGTGCCGCCGCTGTTGACGGTGCGCGATGCGCAGCTGCACCCCCTTGTTGAGGCCGGTCTCTCCTCCGTTTTGCGAAATGCGGTGCACAGTAGTTCTCGTCAGCAGCGTGGTCGTGGCAGTGGTGATATATGGGGAGGACGAGGAGGCCGTGGTGGCGGCCGTGGCGGCGCTTTCGCCGGAAACCTACTCCGCGGCGGCGGTGAGCAGGGCTACATGGAGAATCACCCAGGCGCAGCCAACATCGGCGACCCTTCGATCTCTTACTGGGGAGCCACAGGGCAGTACCAGCTGCAGGGCTCGGTGCTCGGTGCTGACGAAGGCAATGGCAATGGTGCAGCAGAGCCAAACGCATCGCGCTCGGCTTATCTGTCTTCCACCAATTCGCAGCACAGGGTGGATGATCCTGCGGTGACTCAGCCGGCACAGCTGCTGCTTCGGGGGTTGCAGCAGATTGCCCTCCCTGCTCTCCTTCTTGGCGACCATGTGCTTCTTAGCGGTCCGCGCGGCATCGGCAAGCGCACAGCGGCGCTGCTCTCCACTGGCGCCAACGTTCTGGCATTCACTAGCAACGCCGACCCCGGCGCCGCCGAAGAGACCGAAGCTCCTCCAGCGCCAGCGGAGGGTGAAGGGGAGGCATCGGCCGATGCGTCGCCAGCTGCGGCTGAGGAGCCCGCATGCGTTTTTCCCGCCAAGGCAGGGGTTAAGCAGGAGAAAGCAACGGAGAGGACCGGGGATGCGGCAGCCGCTCACCCAGCTCCAGCAGATCCCGCTGCTGCCTCCTCTCCTGCATCGCCACCGACTCCGCGTGCGTTGATTGTCTTGCCGTCCTACCCAGAGGTGCTCTCCGCGGCGCACTGGCTAGAGTCTGTCTTCGGTCCTGCGGCATTTGCTCTATATACTTTTCAGAAGGATGAGGTTGCGCTCTCTCCGCTACTGGAGGTACCTACGGCTGAGCAGCCGCCAGCGGCGCTGGATCTCGGCAAGGGCGCCTACTCAAGCGATGTTCTCGGCCACGTCGGTATGATGCCCGATTTCTCTGAGATCATTAGCGGTCGCCGCTTTATCGGACCGCCGCTGTCGCTTCCCTTCATCACTGACACGGCCAGTGCCACCGGTGCTGTCTGTGCTCCGGCGCTGCTACCGGCTGACCCCACGCAGTCCGATTCTGCTGTTCTTCAAGCAGAGGCGACAGAACCTGCTCTTGCAGAGCTGGCGGCCCTCGTGATGGATGCAGTGCTCCCTGCAGTGACCTCCGGAGCTGCGCAGGGCTCGGCTGGGGAGCGTGCGAGCGGCGGAGATGCTAAACCAAAGCGGAGACGGCACTCGGAAGACGAGGCGGAGAGTTGTAATGATGCCAGCAAGCAGTGTGGCGAGAAGTGGTCTTCCTGCACGCATCGCCGCCACCATCGCCACCGCAGTGAGCGCGACGAGCTCGAGAGCGACACCGAAGAGACCAGGCGAGAGGGTCGTCGTGAGAAACATTCGTCATACTCCAGCCACCGCCATCGTCGTCACAGCCGGCACGACGACCACAGTGATCGAGGAGAGGAGGCGGAGAGTCAACTGAGGAGGAGTGCAAGCGGCGGCGGCCGCCACCATCGTCACCACCGGCACAGTGAAGTTGACGGTGATGTCAGTGCCAAGGACAGGCGACCAGCTGATGACAAGGAGCGGGACTCGCGGCGACACAGCAGCCATCGAAGAAGCAGCGGCCATCACCACCACGGCAGTAGCCGCAGCCACAGTCACCTACGTCACGGCCGCAGCGACGAGCGTCTGCCCCGTCGCCGGAGCAGTCGTCATCGCCACCACCGTAGCAGCAGCCACCGAGGCCAGCACGACGAGGTCACGAGCCGTACTTCATTTTCGTCCTGTTCCTCACCTTCCGCAGTCACCTCGCCCACTTCCTCTCCTCGTTGTCCTCTCTCAGGACCGCCTCCTTTGATGCTCACCAACGCGGAGGCAGCTCTGTCACTGGGGCTTGATGACAGTTTAGCACCGCCGACGGGTGACGAGCTGCGCGTTCTTGCGCTAGACACTGGTGCGCCGCCTGCTGTGTCAACGGAGGCGCCGGTGACCCCCTTCGCTGGCGGCGCTGTTGTCGAGGAGCTGGCCATGGCTGCCGAGAGGCTGCAAGAAGCGGCTGAGGAAGACCCTACAGCGGAACGGTCCGATATCCTGCGTCAGCGTGTGCCGCTGCTGATCACCACCTATCACGCCCTGCAGGCGGTGCTCGGAATGGTGCAGGGGGAGGCGTCAGCCCTGCCGCCACTGGAGCATGTGCGTGTGGCGTTGTTCGCCAACCTCGAAAGGGCGCTCATGCCGCCGCTGAAGGAATCTTTTCTCCAATCATGGTGGTTGTCGTTGGTGAATGCGCTGGATGTGGAGTGCCAGTTCGTGGTGACAGCCGATCGCATGGGTCGCGAGGTGCGCGGCTTCCTCGACAGCACCGTCATACCAGACGCAGGGGATCGACTCGTGCACTTCGATCAGCGCGACGCGTCGGTATGGGCGATGATGAACGTGCAAGTGCGTGCGGTACCGGTGGAGGTGCCGGTGGCTGCTTCTCCACCGAACAGCGGCAACGCAGGACGCCCCCGCATCTCTGGAAGCGACATCGACGCAGCCAAGGTGGCTCACCTATTTTCCATCATCACCGAGCACATGTCTTCAACCGACAGCCAGGCGACACGCGACGGAGATGTTTCTGCGTTTGCGACTCACCGTGGCAGACAGGGTGCGCGTGTGGTGGTCATCTGTTCCGCTCGTCGTGAGCAGGCGCTGGTGGTGACACAGCTCCAGGGTCTTCTCGGCGATCATGAGCACGACACACACGCTGCGGTGGTGCGGGTGACAGAACGAGCAGAGCTCTTCCGAGCGTCCGGAGCGGAGGTGCTGGTGCTGACGGATGCGCAGCTGGCCGATCCTCGCGTAGCTCGTGATGTGCAACACTGCACCGACGTGGACCTAATTCTGCACTTCTCCTTGCCACGGTCGGTGATGATGCAGCTGGAGAAGAAGGAGATCATCGACTTGCTTGCGCAGCGCGGCCGCACCGTCCTTGGGAACTCGAAGCAGCTCTGTGCCCGTCGCTGGTGGCGCACTGCAGCCGTGGCGCCCGCTGCTGGTGTCGGTGCTGCTTCAGGTGCGCCAAACAACGCCGTTGACTTTGTGCCAGTCAAGGTGGAGTGCCAGCTGCTGATGACGGAGCACAACGTCCACGGGCGTGCCGGGTCATGCGTGATGGCGGCGCTGCAGGAGATGAGCGACAGCTAGGCACGAAAAAGCGCGCGGCGCACTGAGGCGGTGTGTGCACGTGTGTGATGAGAGGTCAGTGAGACGCATGTCGCCGCGCTCCCCTCTCTGCGGGCGATTAATGGTGGTAGCGACGATGCCCCCACCCTCCCTCCTCCTGCAAAGTACGCTGTGTGGGTGTGTGTTGCAAGTGCTCGCCTCCAACGAGTCGGCATGGGGGAGAGGATCTACGAAGGAACAGGTATCCCTCTCCTCTACCTCTCGATGGGAGAGTGAGAGAGGGCGAGCCGCTAACAGCTGGCCAAGAAGAGAATAACAGCGCAAGGGGCCTACAGATGAGCAGACCAACGACAGGAAAAGAGGAGGTAGTGTCAACGTCTCTTATTGCCATGAATCAACGTGCCATCACTGATGGCCCGAGGTGGGGGTGGGGGAGGCGGTGAAGATGATCGCAGGCGCTGTCACCGTGCGCTGATTTGTTGAACACCCGTGAATAACTTGCACTACTCGCAGTGATGCGAGGACCCGATATGCAAGGACATGGCAGACTCGCCCTGGCACTGCTACATGAGTAAATCGTGTAAACGTGAAGTGAGCAAGGTCCTGTGCACCTGGCAGCATATTTCGGGGAATGGCTACCCCCACTCCATTGATGGCTGCGCCTCTCGTTGTGGCTTCTCTCCCTTGCAGCCACGCGACAGACCTCTCGTTCCTCGGATGAGACCAAAGCTCCCAAAGGAGAAAAAAGCACGCAGGCATCCTCGTACTTTACTCACCGCGTTGTTGTCGCTGGTGGAGGTGCTGCGGCTGATGTGTGTATGTGTGTGCCGCCCTTCTTCACCTCCGTCTCTTCCTCTTCCTCTTCCTCATCTCTCTCTCTCTCTTCGACTTGCATGTGCATTGGTCGCAACTGACACTTACTGCCAACTGCTACACACGCACGCCCACCAGCACCTGTGCAGACATCCCCCTCTCGTCCCTGTCACCTCTTCGTCTCTTTGTCTTTCTCTGTTCTCCGCACCCCTTCGCCAGTTGACTTCCCCCACCTCGCCACTGTCATTGTTCTCTGTGCCTTACGTCTTCATCACATCCCGCAATGCTCTCCTATCGTATTATCTTGCTGTGCCTCGTGATCACCTTCACGGCGTGCATGACGTGCTCGATACTCTTCCCCATATTCCGCAAGGTGACGAGCGACCCCGTCGAGGCGAGGTATACGGTGAGATTTTGGTATAAGGAGTCGACCAACACCACCACCTCCACCGGCTCCTCGGGGGAGCGTATAGTGCGCTACTACACATACGACCTGGCGTGCCAACAGGCTAGAGTGCTCTACGTTGCTTTGTCGGCCCTTTCCGTTGTTGCCGCCGGAATCAGCGGTCTCGCATGCCTCGTGATCGCCTGCTGGACGACTGCCGGCTACAACGTCTCCATTGGCGTCGTCACTTTCGTGCTGACCTCCTTTGCCATGGCGTCGGCAGTGGCGGTGGTGGGCCTGACAACGTACGTGTACGTGCACGACTTCTGCGTAAACGATACCACAGCGCACGAGGAGTCCCCACAGAGGGATGGGTACCACCTTGCGGAGGGCTTCATCCTCTTGTGCACCGCTGCGGGCGGCTTCTTACTAATGATCATGATTCAGATGATTGGTTTCTGCTGCGGCTGTCAGCCGTTGGCGGAGTTTCATGCGGGGGAGAACCACCTAAAGAGCCCCGGCGACAGCGGGCACAGCGATGATGACCTGAGCATTTCTCGAAGCTAAAAGCGGACGATCAAACCTCAATCTTCTGTTGTTTTCTTTTTCTGGGGGGAGGGAGGGGGGCATCGTGGGGCACCGGTGACGTCCACGTCCAACTCAAAGCATCTGTGTGTACCCCCCCTCCCCCCGACGCAGCTACCCTACACCTACTGTTGACGCTGGCACGTCGGCCTCCTTTATCCGCCGTACGTACTGGAGGCGTCTCTCTCTCTCTCTCTCTGCACTCCACCATTTTTGCGTTCACTCCTCGTGCGTTGCGCGTCTGTAGTGTGTCGGCTGGAGATGCGCGATGAGGTGGCCGTCACGTTGCTCAGCTGAATTTGGGTTGTGTTCTTCGTCATAGGGGGCGGTGATGTTACCGCACAGCCCCCCCCTTTCCTTTTGCACCTCCCGTCCCGATCATCGGCACTTGTTCCTCTCGCTTGCTTTGCTTTGTTGATGCTCTTCTCCGAGCTGAGAGAAGCCCCGACACCCTTGCGAAGGCAAACAGAAGACTGACGCTTATTTGCCCGCTCTTATCCTTTCTCTCGACCTCTCATCTTCTTCTTTCATACGCATCGGTGTCAGTGTTGGTGTGCCTGGCCTCAGTCAACGGGTTGTTTTCCCCCCCTTCCCCCCTTTGCGCATCCAAGTATAGACGGCTGCGCGCATAGCGAGCGTGAGACGGAAGAAGGTTAACGGGTGGCAGGGATTACCGGACACTCACTAGGCTGCACAGTTGGCTGGCAATTCGCGGGCAGACCCACAGACGTGTCTGTCTATACAGTCTGTATCATTCATTTTCTATTTAGTTTTTTTCTTTCCCCCCTTCCTTCCTTACGACTACTGCTAGAGTGGTGGGCATCGTTGCCGCTGTTGCCATTGGTGACCCTCATGCCGTCGCATGGACGTCGAAAATGGCAACACGGCTATTCTCTTCGCCGCCGAGGATTTTGCACCGCACACTCCCCGGGACCTGCACGCGTGCGCTTGGTGAACGACCTGCCTCTCTTTCTCTCTACTTTTTTTTTTCGTTTTTGCCCTCTGTGCTTGCTGTTGCGGTGATGGGGAATGCCAATGATGACGCCTTTATCGTCGTCTTAGGCAGCTGCGCGTGTGCGTGTCGCTGTGTGGATTCGTTCGCGCTCCCTTTCCTTCTCGCTTCCTTCACCTCGTCCCCTGTTCTTCTTCCCAGCCGTCAGTCCTCACCCCGTTGCTGTCGCCGGCCATCATCTGCATCTCTTACTGGTAGAGTACTTTAACTTACATTTTTGTTTTTTGGGGGAGGGGGAGGGGCTTTTCCTCCTCGACGCTGTGAAACGCACCTTCTTTCCTTTGTTGTCCTCGCCTGGCCCTCTCCTCCCCCCTTCTCTTTCGCTATGCGCTGGCACGCACACACAGGCACGTACGTGCCAGTGCAGTTCAGGGCGCACTGAGGGCCACGCAAAGGACGCAAAAGAAAACAACAACAACATGAGCTCTACTGCACCTTCTTCCAGCGAGAATGAAGAGTGACCGCTGTGATGTGTGGAGTATCTTATCCACGGACAAGTCGACTACACTGTAACCCCAGCAGGGTGAGCGGAGCAGGCGACGCTATGGTGTATGCTCAGGCCCGCTCCGAAGAGACCCACAGATGCCGAAAGACGCATTCATCATTGGACATGAGCGCAACAGCATCGGTATTAAGCACCTAAGGGAAATGGACACTGTCTACAGGGCAGGTGCGAGCAGTGTTCTGCGACTGTGGCCGCACCTTTGGCCTTCTCCCCTAGCTTCTCAGCTTCTCTTTTCCTTTCACTCTAAGAAGCAATGCCTCGGGGTTGCTGGACTTGACCATCCATCTTTGCTTTACTGCTGTTCTCAATCGCTTCATTCTCCATTCACTTTCAACGACCAACTGATTCACTCGTGCCAGCCCATAAGACACTTCTACAGTCACCTTCACTCTTTGACAGTCTCTCGCTTCTGTCAACTCCCTTTCCTTTTCGTGTCTCTCAAAGCTGAACTTTATCCTGTCACGGCAACCGCAACGTGCCCTTCACCTCTTGATTACCCCCCTCCTCTCCCCAAGCAACCAAAGCTGATCTGGAGCCGCGTTACAGTTCAGCTCAACAGTACATCAGCGACAATGAGGTGCTGCCGTGTACTTGTCTTTATACTGCTCTTGCTATTTACGGCCTGTGCAGTGTGCTCCATTGTGCTCCCACAGTTTCGCAAGACGGTTTCCAACACCAGCACAACAGACACCGTGCACTTCTGGTACCGCCAGTCATCCAGGTCGGTTACAGATGAGCAGGGCGTGGTGATGTCCCGTACGTACTCGTACCGCCTACTGTGCCTTCAGGGGCAGGTATGCTACACAGTTGCGGCTGCGCTGTCGGTGGCTGCAGCCGCTTCTATTGGGGTTTCTACGTTGCTTGCCGCGTGCTGGATCAACACATACAACAATGACGGCCTCTTCATCACGAGCACTTTCATGACGTTCATGTCTTTTACTTGCTCCAGCGCCACCTTGGGCTTGATGGTGTACACCTATACGACGACGCTTTGTCCTGACGAGGAGACGCAGATATGTGCGGCAAAGAGGGATGGGTATGCTATGGTGGAGGGATTCTACCTGCTCTGCACGACGACCGTCGGCACGTTCATCTGTTTCATCATCGGCTTCGGTCTCTGCTGCTCTGTCTTGTGCTGCGGTAGCGAAATCAAGGACGACGACTAGGCATAACGGAAAGCGCGAGGGGTGCGTGCGTGCCTCAATGCACGTGCGACCTCACGCGCTGCCTTTTGCGTTCACTTATTCATTTGGCTGCGTTTCTTTTCTGTTTTCCCACCTCTCCCTGCGTCTTCGCTGCTTCGCTGCTTCGCTGCCCCCTCCCTTCCTGCATTTTTTCTCCATTGCCGCTCTTCTTCTCGATTTTCGATTTTGTGCTCTCTTCTCTCTCCCTCTCTCTCGCGTGCTCGTATGTCATTGCGTGGCCGCTTCTCTTTCCCCATACTTTATGGTACCATCACCCCCCCCTCCCCCCCACGCACACACACTCTGTGCCTTCCAGACGCGCTTTCTCTCCCTCTGTAGGCTCCCTGCTCCTCAGTCTTCCTCATTTTCTCTGTTTGGGGGTTCTGTTGTTGTCGTCCTCGTGGAGGGAAACGTGACTGGCTTATGTGCGAGTGATCGCTGTGTCTATATTGCACCTCGTTCTCTCCCTGCCTCGCGCACCTCATCCTCCCTTAATCACCTCTACTGCCTCACTTGTTCTACGTTGTATCGTCTTAGCTTTCTCGTTGTTTTGCTCCCGCCCTGCTCCCCCCTCTTTCCTCCTCATACGGCACGGAGTGGCGCGCCAGTGCGGGCCTTTCTCTATGGATGCGCTTGTCTACAGGCTTACTCCCACCCTGCACGGACACTCAAACCCGCCTGGGCATCTCCAGACCCGGTGCAGGCTAGGCAAGCGGTGACCTTTTCTACTCTGTGACGCATGCGCTTCTGCCAAGATGGCAGCTGCCAGGTGGGGGGGGGGCGGCGGACGGGGTTGGGTAGGTGTGCACCTGTGCACGGACGTCCGTCTCTTCTCCCTCTCCCTCGCTTTTTCTTTCATTTGCTCTCTTGGTGTAACGACACCCCTGTGAGACGACAGTGGTGTTCCCTCAACAACAACACCCCTTCACCTCCTCCGCACCCCACGTCTCTACCTCATTACATTTTGCCCATTCACTTCCCTTTTTTTCCCAGCTTGCTGCCGCCCCCCCCCTCCTCCCCTCCTCCCCTCTCTCTCTCTCTTCCCTTCCCCCCACCCGCTTTCTGTTCTTCCGCTTGCTTTGGGCTCTCTCTGCGCTTTTACTGCTCGCGTGCGTGTCGGTGCGTACGAGTAATTCTTGCCCCCATTCCTTCGCACGTGTGCCCTCAGCAGGTCTCTCCGCCTTCCACATGGCCAAAGGAGATGATGTAAGGAGGAGGAGACGTGGGTCAAGGGTACGCTTCGCCATGCCAACGACGTGTGCTTCCCCACGCACTCCTCCTCCTTACTCCAGTCTGGCTTCTTCCTCATTTCACGACTCGAGGCATCGAGGCGCTGAAGGGGTTTATGTGTTGTTCTCTCCACATTCTCGATTATCCAACACGACAGGGGGTCCTTGGGTGAAGGAACAGGCGGGGATGCGTGGGTCTACCTGCTTGTGCTTAGTGTTATCGAGAAGGCGAGCGGGTGGCTACTCAGTTTATGTGCGCCTCTGCAGAAATGGGAAACTCCGCACCAGCCATGGCAAGCGGGGCACTCGTGTTGGCGTTTATCTTGTGTATTCCTTCACACTCATCCTCGCTCCTTTTCGTATTTTTGTTTTCCTATTCCCACCACTACTGTCCTCGGTTGAGGGGACTTTGGTGCTCTTCCTCCTCCCCTCCCCCTCTTCTTCTTCATGCGACGATTTGCGCCTGGATCTGATTACCACATTCTTCTCTCTGCCTATCTTCCCCCCCCCCCCCCCCCCCATCCCCTCCCCCATCCCCTCCCCCGAGTCCACCATCTCCATTCCCTGCGCTTTCCACCGCCTCGCCCCCAAAATTAGTGCTTCGCTTCCCACATCGACCTGCGCCGTGGGGCTTTTGTGGTTCTGCTCGCTTTCTTTCACATTTCTTTCGTGCCTATGTCCTACTGTTAATGCGCTCCAACACCCGGCTTCTGCGATTCTCATCCGTTCCTCATTTCCTCTGGTGGACTGGGGGAGGGCGATTCGTCTCCATACTTGTTGCCGTGGCATGACAGTGGACGATGGCGTCATTTATCTCCTCCCTGCTGATCTCTCCTCCCTCCTTCTCTCTCCCTCTCTCTGCGTGCGTGTGTGTGCGTGTGTGTGTGTGTCCACCTTCCTACGATCACTATAGTGACAGAGAGGGGCTCGCACGCCAGCGAGTGGTATCTCAGGGGAGTGCACCACTTCCACTCTGTGTGGGGAAGCCTGGGCAGCCCCCCTCTCTCCATCCCTGCCAAATGCCGAGGCCCTTCTGGTGGGGACAGGGCGCAGGCGCCTACGACGGAGGGGAGGCCAGGGCGATGTATCGCTGCCGATGCCAGCGGTCAGGTGGTGGATGGCGCTGCGTCGGAGCGGCCTGCAGCAGGGTGGACACGTCTGTGCCATCCCTGTGGTGAGCGTGGCGTGAGCTGTCTCCCGCCCGTGCCTCTCTGACCGCTGGCGTGGGGTGCCTGCGCCGCTGCGAGGGATGCACCATGCGGCCCCCACACCATGGGAGCGGCTGTGAGGCGGCCTGCGGAGCGGGCGGAGGGGTTGCGTGGGCAGAGCCTGAGTCGGGGGCCCTGCCGAGCTGACTGGGTCAGCGCACTGCTGAACCGCGTGCCTGGCGCTGCTTTGCACTGCGCGATGCGGTGGGTGGCAGGATTGGGGGAGGAGTGGAGTTGAACTGATGTGTGTGGCCGAGGGAGTCGGCGTGCCTCGCGTAGAAAACAGAAGGAAGCGAGTGGAGCCGTTTGTCTTGTCTGCTCACGTGTTGCCGCTGACGTGCGGTGCACCTTTGCCTCCCCGCTCTTGTTGAGCGGAGCGACCATGCGCCCTGCACTCTCGCCTCCCCTGGTGTGTGTAGCTTTGCTTTCTAAGTGTTTGTTCTTCGCTGTCCCTCTGTTTCGCTTCCACCTTTCTCTCGCCCTTCCCCCCGCCTCAACAACACCCCACCCACCCACTCCCTCACTCCTTCCTACCGCAGATTTGTGCCTCCCCCGCTTCCCCTTCCCTCCCTCTTTCTCTCTGTGTGATAGCCGGGTAAGCGGCAAGTTGTTCTTCGTTCAGCGTGCAGACGTGTGGCTCGATTTTCCTGCACGGGCCTCGACATCCCCGCAGAGAAGGTTGAACCAAGATGAGCCTGAGCTTTCTCTTCAGTGTCCCCCGCTGCTTGGCCGAGTATAATGGGGCGAAGAAGCTCCTGGGCGATGTGGCCTCGTTAACTGTGCAGGAGCACTCCGCGAAGGGCGACGTGGCGGCGCCAGGGCTGTTCTTAGGATGCGACACAGAGGGCAGGCCGCTGGGCTCCGGCGGTGGCACGGTGCACCTACTGCACGAGTGCTACTTAGACGAACAGCGTCAGGCACCTGCATCGGCGAAGAAGTCGTTCCTGTCGTGGCTGCGACTTGCGGACAGGGATGGACGGGTGATTGTGCACGCTGGTGGCTTGAGCCGCCGCCTGCCAGCGTACGCGGCAATGGGCAAAGCACTGCTGCCGTTGCCGCCGTGCCGGTGGCGCCGTGGCAGCCCGCTGTCTCGCACGCTGCTCTCGACGCAAATGCCCATGTACCGTCAGGTCATCACGACGGCGCCTGCCAACCTGCGCACGTTGATCGCGTGCGGCGACGTCTGCGTGTACCTCAGAGGCCCTCTGCCGTCCTTTTCTCACTTCGCGGATAGGGATGTTGTGTGCTTTGGCATTCGTACTGACTCGCACATATTGGAGAACCATGGCGTGCTCTTCACAACGTGCGAGAGGCCTCTTGAGCTGGAGTACATGTTGCAGAAGCCCTCGTTGGCTGAAATACGCCAGCGCACCGCCGAGGGCAGGCATTCGTTTCTCTTGGATGTGGGTATGTGGATGCTGAGCGACCGCGCAGTGGCGATTCTGGCTCGCAAGTGCCTTGGCAGTGCGCTGGACACTGATGATGTAAACAGCGGCGAGCATCATGGACACCGCGGCGCGGTGGTGTGCAACTCATACGAGCTGTACTCGGAGTTCGGCACTGCACTGGGCAGGAACGCGTCGCAAGCAGATCCGGAGGTCTCGGGACTGAAGGCGGGCGTTGTGGAGCTGCGCGACGCAGTGTTTCTGCACTACGGGACGTGCCGTCAGCTGATCTCGTCGACAGAGAAGTTGCAGAGCTGCGAGTCTCCGACGCCGTCGTGGTCGCGGGGCACGCCGTTCAACGGCGTACTTGCGCCTGAGTGCAACAGCGGGATGGAGACGCGGCTGCCTACTGCGGCTGCGGACGTGCCAGCGGGCGACGCGGGGGAGGAGCTGGACTTTGCTGCTGGCGACGCAGTGCCCCTGCTTGCGACGCCATCGTCGGTAATTGTACAAAACTCTGTGCTACTTGCACCTCTGGATGGGTCCGCTGCTGCTGCTGCTGGAGCATCCACATTCGCCGCGATATCGCCTGTGCACCACCTCTGGGTGGAGAGCAGCTGGGTGGGTGCGCGGTGGGTGCTGCGGGGTCAGCACATCCTGACGGGGATCCCGCGCAATGACTGGGCGCTTGCACTGCCGCTTGGTGTGTGCGTGAGCGTTGTGTCTGTGCTGCCCGCTGCGCTTGGTGGGCGCGACTGTGGTGACGGTGCTGCACTGCACGCTGCGCGGCCGTACCACATCGACGACGCGTTCCGTGGAGATGTGCGCAACGGCTCGACGGTGTACATGGGGATGCTCCTGCACGACTGGCTGTCGAGTCGAGGTTTCAGCGTTGCGGAGCTATACCCTGCTGCGCGGGCTGCGGACAGAGATACCGCGCAACCGCTGGACATCTCTGAGGCTGCACTGTTCCCCGTGTGCGTGACGCAGCAGCAGCTCGGCGATTTCCTGTACGTTGCTACGCTGTCGCTGGAGGCGACGACTGGCGGCGGCGCTGCTGTGGACCGTGCGCGACTCTCTGCTGGACAGGCTGTGTGGCGAACGCAGCCGCGCGTGTCTGCGATGGACCTGCTGCGGCTAGCAGACGTGCCTGCGATACTGCGCAACAACGAATACTACGAACGGCGCATGTTGACGCTGATGCTTGCGCTCGTGGGTGCTAACCCTGTGTTCCAGGGTGGGTGCGGCTCGGTTGTGTCTGTGCCGAACACGCCGACGGCCACGCCTGCACTGTCGAGTGTGCGACCGTCGGTGCTATCTGACTCGATGATCGCGCTGCTGCAGCAGCAGTTCTTTCTGTTGGACTTGAGTCGCGTTGCAAAGCGCGTAGTGGAGCTTGGCGTGACGCTGCCGCGGCGCAGCGGGACGACAGAAGAGTGGGACGGGGTGGACGCAACTGCCAAGACAGTATCGCTGCCACGCCAGCCAGACTCGATAGAGTCATTTGGGAGCGATGCCGATGCTACTGCGAGTAGCTGGGCACGCATCTTCACGGATGAGAGGAGCCCGAACGGTGACTGCAGGGGCGCGCCGCTGTGCTTGGCGCCTGGACGCATCGCGACGGCGCACTACCACATGTTTGTGAGCCGCGTGATGGAGCTCGCGCTGGAGGCAATGGATGCTGCGCAGCCGCCGATGCCTGCGGCGGAGAAGGCGCGGCGCCTTGAGCTACTGCATGTGCCGAGTGCGAAGGAGGCCCGCTCGCTAGTGATTCGGCACAGTGCCACCGCCTTCAAGGGGTTATGCGCCGCCATTGTGGACTCCTTTCCTGGTGAGCGCCACAACCCAGAAATTGGTGTCCACCTTGACCAAATCATCTGGGGTCGCTGCCCCATCCGTATCGACCTTGCCGGAGCTTGGACGGATACGCCGCCATACACGATCCTGAGCGGCGGCAGCGTGATCAACGTTGCCGTGGAGCTGAACGGGCAGCCACCGGTGCAGGTGTACGTGCGTGCACGCAAGGACCCGACCATCGTTATACTCTCGATCGACTCCGGCGAGCAGCTGAAGATCTCGAGCTTCGACGAAATCCGCACGTATACGGCGGTGCAGAATTCGTTCTCGATTCCGAAGGCTGCACTTGCGCTGTGCGGGTTCCTGCCAGAGTTCTGCACGACGGCGTACGCGACGCTGACGGAGCAACTGGCGGCGCGGTTCGGAAACCACGGGCTGGAGATCTCACTGTTTGTGGCGATCCCAGTGGGGTCCGGCTTGGGGACGAGCTCCATCGTTGCCGGCACTGTGCTGCAGTCACTGGCGGAGTTCTGCAAACTGCCGTGGGACGTCCACGATGTGTGCCGCCGTGTGCTGTTGCTTGAGCAAATGCTGACTGCTGGTGGCGGGTGGCAGGATCAGTACGGCGGCCTGTTCGAGGGTGTGAAGCTGGTTCAATGTGTGCCTGGGCTACCGTGCTTGCCTACTGTGCGCTGGATGCCGGATAACGTGTACACGGACCCGAGGTTTGCTTCGTGCCACCTTCTCTACTACACGGGGGTCACTCGGACAGCAAAGGGCATTCTTACGGAGATTGTGCGTGAGGTGTTTCTGAACAGCGGTGCGATGCTGCAGCTACTGCATGAGATAGGTGGCGCAACCACTGCCGCAATGTACAACGCTATCACGACCGGCAACTACGAAAGATATGCGCGGCTTATCCAACGGATGTGGGAGCAGAAGAAACGCCTGGACAGCGGCGTGTGTAACCCCGCAGTGCAGTCAATCGTGGACGTTGTGGAACCGTACGTGTGGGGTCTGACACTGCCTGGTGCTGGTGGTGGCGGCTACATATACATGTGCGCGAAGGATGAGGCGTGCGCTCGGCGGATTCGCGAGTTGTTGACAGCGAATCCGCCGAATGGCAATGCCCGCTTCGTGGAGATGAGCGTGTCGTCCTCCGGTCTGAAGGTTAGCCGCTCTTAGCGATGTGTGGGGCTGCTGCACACGAACTGCGTGCGGCGGAGCAAAACTGCTGCTGAGAGGCTGGCGATGATGACGCCCCGGTTCAAAGAGCCCACTGGCGGCACTCCACCCCACGCGCACGACAAGCGCCCAAAAGGACGGCAGCTCGCCCAAAAGCCTCCCCGCCTCTTCGTCTCCTACGGCGGCTTCACTGTCGCAGACTATGGGATTTGCCTCTCCTCCACCAAATCCGTTCCCCCACATCAGCCACTGGTTCGCAGCTCTTTCAGCTTTTCCTCCTCTCCCCTTTGCCCTCGCCTGCACCGGAGCAGGGAGAGGCCCTTCGGAATAACGAGAGGCGCTCTCCTGCCACTTGCGGAGACGAAAGCAGCAAGACGAACCGAGTGTTTGAAGAGCGGCAGCAACGAAGCAGCCAGGCAAAGGTGAAAGTGAGTTGAAGGAGTGCTGATGGCCTCGGGGGCGTTGAGGCGCACATCAGAGCGACCTGAAAGCGAAGAGTGAAGTGCAGAGGACACA
Source organism: Leishmania lainsoni (assembly GCA_003664395.1). Classification (NCBI taxonomy): domain Eukaryota; phylum Euglenozoa; class Kinetoplastea; order Trypanosomatida; family Trypanosomatidae; genus Leishmania; species Leishmania lainsoni. The sequence goes on from RAIA01000081.1 coordinate 42,416, forward strand.
ACAAATTGCGTCACGCAACGCACACAAACGCCGCGTGGCTCCGTCTGCGTGTTGTTTTTGGTCGATTCCCGATCGGCTCTGGGCCGACCGCGTCGCCGTGTGTGTGCGCCTCCCAAGTGACAGAGAGGGGCCGCACGCCAGCGCGTGGTATCTCAGGGGAGTGCACCACCTCCACTCTGTGTGGGGAAGCCGGGCAGCCCCCCTCTCTCCATCCCTGTGGTGAGCGTGGCTTGAGCTGTCTCCCGCCCGTGCCTCGCTGACCGCTGGCGTGGGGTGCCTGCGCCGCTGCGAGGGATGTACCATGCGGCCCCCAGCACCATGGGAGCGGCTGTGAGGCGGCCTGCGGAGCGGGCGGAGGGGTTGCGTGGGCAGAGCCTGAGTCGGGGGCCCTGCCGAGCTGACTGGGTCAGCGCACTGCTGCACCGCGTGCCTGGCGCTGCTTTGCACTGCGCGATGCGGTGGGTGGCAGGATTGGGGGAGGAGTGGAGTTGAACTGATGTCGTGTGGCCGAGGGAGTCGGCGTGCCTCGCGTAGGAAGTGAGCATTGTGCTTCACCGACACACTTTTGGCTGCTGGAGCGTTTCTCTGGATTCATCTTACGTGGTTGTATGATGCTCTTTACGGTTCTCTCTTTCGCTGAAGCTTGGCGGAACGGTGGCTTGCTCGGCTGTCGAAGGCATGGATGCGCGTAGGCGCGTTCGTGAAAGACATACGAGGGCTCTCTCGAGCTTCTCTTATTTGCAGTATGTGCGTAGCTGCCTGGGCAGCCCTTTTTCCCATTCTCTTATTGAGTAATTTGTTGCTTTTATCTCTGTTGTATCCTTCACTGGCCACCGATCGCCCTTTCCGACTGACCCCCTCCCCCCCCCCCCCCCCCGCCCGCACCTGCGCTCCTCTTTACCGCTGTAGCCTAAGCTGAAAGGGCATTGCCTTCATTCTCCAGCTGACTTAAGACCTTTTATTTACCGCGAGTGGTCGCCCCTCCTCTCGGCCACAATATGTGTCCCGCAATGACAGTAGACGCGACTAGTTGGCAACGCACCAGTGCTTATCTGAAACCTATCGTTGTTGCTCGCTTGCTTGTTGGTCTTTCCGGCTTGGCTCACTGCTGCTTGGCAAGGGAGGCTTTTCTCTCTTTGGCTCCTCTACAACCTACCAGCAGGGTTCCGCTTTGCCTCCGTGCAGCCAGTGCGATTGACCAAACAACGAGGAAGAGGGCTCGCCGTCTCTCTGCAGCGGTGGCGCCCTCCCCCTCGTGATGAGTTTCGCTTCCAGCACAGTCTCCAGTAGCTGAGCGGTACGTCGTGCACCACCGCGTCACTTTGAGAGGTGGTGGCGGTCGTGCGGGTTGAGGTGCGCAATTCCTCACCAGCGTGCAGCACCGATGCTGTGGGTTTTTTTTTCTTTCTTGCGTAGACACGGCCTGTAAAAGGCGAATCGTCTTTGAGCCTTTGGTGACACAAGCAGTGCCACAGGGTGGGGGGGGTGCCTTAGGGTGTTTTGCCCTCACACGGCACATTACTGCGTCTAGCTGCGACAGCAGTTGCCCGATGCACGCCCTACTGTGAATCGAGATTTACCCTCCGCCGCGTACTGCGCTTCCCTCTCTTGTATATCGTTCCGATCTCTCTTTCGCTGGGAGCGTCCAACTTGTCCCACATCACTCCTGGGAAGCTTTAGGTAGGCTTCTATTGGGTCACCTCTTCCCCGTACACCGGGCGAGAGTACTCACTTCTCGTCCCAGCCATCCTGCGTGTTGCGAGCCAAGGAAGCTGCACGGTAGACGCAGCAACCGTACGCTCGAATCACAGAATTGTGGTGACAGCAGTGATTTTCTGTCCCCCTTTGCCTGATGGGCCGCATTGTTTCTTTACCGGAAAATTCGCCAACATGCACGCGTGACACTCTCTCCTGCTCGCTCTCTCTACTGCCGTAAAGTTTCCTAATACCCTTTCCTTTTCTTGGAGCCCCGTACGCACACTTCGGGGAGGTAGCCGCAGCCGATACTATCCTCTCCCTTCACCATCTTCTCCTCATCCCACGTTCGCCAAGGCAGCATTCCCAAGCTGCTCACTTGCTGTCACAGCCGCCTTCTTGCACCTGACCTGCTGTACTGCCTCTCGCGGGCACTGCGCGGTGTTGTGACGCAGAAGCCACGCAGTTTCGTTGAGGCGTGACGTGAGCCCACCTGTTCTCTCTCGTGTGGCCTACAGCGAAACAGCTCTCCTTTACTTCTATGAGCACGCGGTGCTACTTGCAGCACTGGTGGCGACCTTTCAGCGAACGGCGATGGTGTGAGCCGCTGGATTAGCAGCGCCATTTCCGTTTTGTTGGCGCGGATCACACGGCGCTGAAAATCATGTCGGTCTTCCGTGGCATCGAGGGCCTTTAGAGTTTCTGCAGTGCCCTGAGTGTGTGGCAGGTGAGGTACGACAGCAGCTCGAGCTGCGACCCACAGTGAAAGGTTCATGACTTTATCAACACCTACATTTCCCCTCATCAACAGATGTGAGGTGCTGTGCTGAAGCTCATCCAAGTGGAACCCCGCGTACCAGACCCTAGTCACTGGACACTCGCTCGGTGGGGCCATAGCGATACTGGCTGCTGCTGACCTGCAGAGGTATCTCAACGGCCTGAAAAACACCTCCAAGCTGGTCTCTGTGGAAGCCCTTGGCCCAGCACGAGTGAGCCAAACTGTCTTTGCAAAGTTGGTGGGCACTTTGCTGCTGAAGGGATCCATGTATTGCCTCATCCCTGCCCGCGATCTGACGATCCGCCTTCCTGCGCTCATATGGGGCTACATGCACGGCGCCTCCGAAGTGTTCTACCAAACGCTCGCGAACAACAGTGTTGTGGTGTGTAGCGACTCTCCAGACCGGAAGGACTCCAGGCACTCTCTCAGAGTGCTCTCTCTTTGGGTCGATGATCACCTGTGCTACACGGGAGGCACCGTCGAGGGCGACTGATGCGCCTCCCCTCATCTGCCCAGCGCCGAGGTCCGAGATGGACCAGCGGTAGCGTCCATTACTTTCTTTTGTGGACTTCTGTGCAGCCTGCTGTGGTGTGGTGTGGAGGGCCGTGATGGTGTGGGTGTTCGAGCTGAACGTTGACGTGGCGGGGTCACCGCCCTCTCGAATTCCTCTTTCCCGGCGCCCGTAAACTCGGTGTGTAAGAGGGGGGGCGAGTCAAAGCCGCGGTGCTCTCTTTTGCAGTTTTCCCTATCACAGAGAACACGCACTCAGCACAGCGCGAGGCCCGCCAGTCTTTACTTCTTCCTTTGGCCGCTCTTTTCGTCTCCGTCAACGCATGTTTGCGTCTTTCTCTTTCCCCCAGCGCGAGCAGCGGGGTGGGCTGGGGGACCAGCCATGCTCTCTCCCTCCCTCTCTCTCGCTCCCTTTTTGGGACCACTATTGGCTTGGCTAGGGTTTATTGTAAGCGAGTCGATGCCGACCAGCTACGCCAGGTTACTCCTCAGCAGGCTCCACCACGCGAGGAGCTCTTTTACTTTTCGCTTTCTGCATGCCGACTGGACGGCCATCGCCTGTGGGGCTCCATGAATGTTTTCACTGTGTCATGTGTTCGCGCCCGACAAGAGAGAGCGACAATGCTGCTCGCATTATCGCTCTCTCTCTCGTTGGGCGCACTCCTCATTTCATTCGCTTTTCTCTCTGCCTTGCTCCCGTCCTCCCCCGCGAACGTGTGCGCCGTGTTGCGCTTTGAGAGAACAACGTTGAGGTCGCTCTCCTCTTTCTTCTTTCACGTCCTTCCCCCACACGGATGCTGCTCGCCGGCACTATATCTCGCGCGAGTGATGGAGAGGTATGAGGACCTTTTCGGGAGATTCGCTATGTATACGTGCGGAGATCCGCTTATCGCACGAGACAAATCACAGGCGCCTAATTAGCCTTTCCGTACGACGCCCCGCACCTTCACCCTGCTTCCTTCCAGTGCCAGCTTTGCTTTTCTCCTCCACAGCGATTGGAATGGGAACAGGTGTGTTGAGGGTGCTACGCCTGTGCTCTCTCTCTTTCTCTCTTTCTCTCTCTCGCGGTGTGCGTCTGCTCCCCCTACCCCACCCTTCATCTCCCTCGTTTCATCTTAGGGGCTAAAGGGGGGGGGAGGGAGTGAGGGGGTTCTTACTGCGTTGTTCGGCGCTTATTCTGTTGTGTCTCATCTCGTTCGTCCTTGCCGATCTCCTCCAGCGCATTTATTCTCCTCCCCTCCTCCCATCCGCCTTCTTGTTGTGACGTAACCTCTTCTCCGCTCTCCTCCTCCTCCCCTTCTCTTCCGCGTTGCCTACCGTACTTGACGGGTATGTGACCCCTCGCCCTCCAAACAAGCAAAGCCAGGATACGAGGGGTTGGCGGTGGAAGGGGAAGGGAGCATAATGGCCACATGTAAATGTATGCGGCTCTATGCGTGTGCGTGTGTGTGTCCTCGCGTCGCTCTACCTGACGCTCTTCACACTCTCCTTCTCTCTCCGAGTTGCAGTTGCAAAGCCAGCGACGGGAAGAGAGCAAAGGCGTGGCGCAGTCTTTTCTGTCGCCTCTCCTTTGCATTCTCCTCTCCCGTATTCATGCCTGAATCGCTCTTTCACGCCACGGGCGATTGCGGTCAGTCCTCTCTCTTTCTCTTCTACTGCATTCACGTGGCGATCACTCATTCACGCCCTGATTGCATCTGTTCTCCGCGTCCTCCTCCTTACTCCTCTCTTGCTCCGCGTCTTTCTACCGCGCTCACGGTGCTTCTGCACTTCCGACACACCAGATAGCCTCTTCATCTCCAACTCAGTTCAACTACCGTAGGCTCCGCACGCTTCTCTGTTTTTCGTCGTTATCGCCCTCTACCTCCGCAGCGTTGCGTGTCATTCACTAGCTGATCAACGCTCTGTCGCGGCTTCGTTGCGCACGCAGACCGAAGGAGAAACCGAAGAGAAGCGCGCAGGCAATTAGAACGTGGAAAGGGGAAAAGCAGACGAGCTCTTCACTATTCACGCGTTCACACTCACCGATCTGAGAGCCTATTCTACTTCCGTCGATACAGTCGGTCACCCATAGACACGGTTTTTGCACCCTCCAGCAATGCTGTGCACGCGTGTTCTCGTGCTTATCTTTGTGCTGCTGCTTGCGGCATGCGGCGTGTGTGCGGCGCTGTTCCCACTCATGCGCACGAAGGGGCCCATGATTGACGGCCATCCCTCAGAAAGGGTGGTGTTCTTGTGGTACGAAGAGACCAAGTTCACCGTTGGGCCTGCGCACTACTACACCCGCACCTACCATCGCAACAGCACCTGCGATGGGTTCAAAACAGCTGCGTTAGCCAGCGCCGCTCTCGACGTGGCGGGGTGCGGCATAGCGGGCATTATCGGCTTACTGGCCGCCGCACATCTCTGCTCGCGCATGAAATTCAACATCTGCTGCTCCATCATGGTCCTCTGCTTCGTGGCCTTTGCTTGTTTCGTCGCTTCGGTCGCGACGGTGACATTTTCCTTTTTCACGGACACATGCGTGAACGATAATGCGACCCGGGTGGTGGCCTTGCGTGACCAGGGCTTCGTCCTTGTGGAGGGGTTCGTTTTCCTCTGTATAGCGGCGGGCGGCTTCCTCATTGCTGTCTTTGTGGAAGTCTTCAGCTAGAGGGATGCGCGTAGACCTGTGCAGCGGCCACGCCTTTCTTTTCCGCTACATTTCTCCTTTTCGGGGAGGCTCGTGCAGTCTTCATCAGCATTATTGTCTTCGTCTCGCACACGGTCTGCTCGTGTGTATGTGTGCCTTTCCCTTCTCTATTCATGTTTACTTCTCCCAAAATCTGTCAGCCACCCACTCGTGCGCGCTCTTCCCTTCTCTGTGTGTTTTCAACTCTGCGCGTCTCTCCCTGTGTCTTTTCGTCCTCGATTCTTTTCGGTCTTCCCTCTCAAAAGCCGTGGTGCCTACGCATTCAATGTGAGGCGGGCGTGGCTGTGCGTTGGGGTCGCGTGAGTGTCTCCCTTCTTCCTCCCTCGTACGCCGGTGACTTTGTACCCGCCCTCCCTCCGACATCTTCTCTCTTCTCTCACTTATAGAAGAGGCTGTTGCTGTGTGGAGTGAGTTCGGGAGAAGGGGAGGGGTGCACCGATGTGTGATGTGGATGGCGGAGTGGCTGAGAAAAGTGCCCGCTCTCTCCATGAAGGGGACACTTGTGTGCGTGTTTGCATCCTCCAATGAGCGACGCCGTGCAGCACCCTGGAAGCGTGTGCAAGCCAGAGAAGAGAGTCGAGTCACGGGCGGACCAAAGGAAAAGTGAATCACCAGTGATACGGGAAGGCGCGAGGCTGCGTAGAGAATTCTATGAAACATGGGTTGTTGCCAGTGTTTCGGAGCCGCGTGCGCGTTCCGCTACGCGTCTGCCTCTATTCTGTTGTGCTCTCTTCTTGGGTCCTCCCCTTCCTTTCCGGGGAGGAGGAGGGATGGGACGGGCGGGGGGGGTGTACTTCTCCCTCGGCCCTCTGGTGCGCCTCTCTTGGCTTTGTATTCTTCTCGACGTTTTGGCGTCGACCCCCTTGTTACACCAGGTGGCGCCGGCTGTCGCTCGCTTCGATTGCCTCACAGAGAGCGGTACCCGCCGTGTGTTGTTTTTCAGCCGTGCTTCTCTTCCATGATCATCTTCACGGAATCACACCGCCTCAGTCTCTCTCGCATGTGGCTTGGATGGCCCCTTTTTTCCTTTTGCCTAATCCCTACATCACTCGCTTGCTCTCTCTCTCTCTCTGCGTAATTTCCTGTGAGTGCCGTTTGCCCCTCTCCCAAGCCCTGACCTCTCTTGCTCTTTCCCTCGCTGTTTGCTCGCCCTCTGTCATTTTTCTTGTCTCACGCCCTGCTGGCGTCATGCCTCTCCCCGTGCTGACTCAGCCTGACATAGACGCCAACGCGTTAAGAGGAAAGGACACACACCCACACACGCGCGAGGACGCATTTTGCAGGTAACGCAAGCGAAGTCCGTGCCAGTGTGAGCGCAAGTCTGAGAAGCTGTTGCTCTCAGCTGTACTTTTCTCTCTCTCTTTCTCTCTGCCGCGCTGTACATCACCCCTCCCCCCACACCACACACGCGCGCGCTCATTCGTCTCCTTTCCTAATGTTTTTTCCTCCTCCTCTGCGCCACTCTTTACCGTACGTTGCACAATTCTTTGGCGGCGTGCCAAGGCCGCCTGTGCGGTTGTGCGTGTTAGCGATGGAGAAGGTGTAGCGCCTCTCTTGGGTCGGTGCGTCTGTCTCTGCTACACATCCGTGGCGTTTTCTGCTGGGTTTTGTACCTTCGCCCGCTCCTCCTCTATCCATTTGCATTGAAGATACACTCTGTCGACTCTTTGCACCTCTCCTCTCCGATCTACCTTGTGTGTGTGTGTTGTCTTCTCTGTCTTGGCCCTCGCCGCACGCATCGCCTTGTCCTGACTCCTCTTGCCTCCCTCTGGTTTCCTTCCTTTCCCAATCGACAGGCCATTCCGCGTGTGTGCTGATAGGCTGCCCAGCTCCACTTACAGAAACACGTGCGCATGCGAGAATTGATGGGCACCTGGGCGCAGAATTCACGCGTGCAAGCGCGTTGAGCGGTGGCTTAAGTTTCACCCCTGCTGAGAAGGGGAGTAGATGCACCGCTGTGAAGATGCTATCGAGCTTTGTATAACTCTTCATGGGCGTGTGCCCGTACGGATCAAAATGTGAGTGTCATCCAGGGCGCAGTTGCGAGTAGGGAGCTCAACGCTGGGAAAGGAGCCTCGTTCTGGCAGGACACATGCGTGTGTGCGCGTGGCTCTGCTCGTAAGCTGCCCTGTGCCACCTCCCTTCTCTCGGTATGTTCTTGCATGCCGACAACTAAACCGCGTCGACAAGTCGAGCTCTCTTCTTCCGAAGTTGCTGCTGCTCTCCGGCCTCCCCCACGCGCACCTTTCACACGACATCCAAGGCCACACACACACACACACACACACACACGTGCACACTCGCCTTCTGGATGGCCCTCGTCCTGCGCCCCCCTCCTCGGCCACTTTTCCTCCACTGATCGTCACTGCCCCTTTTTGACTTTGGTGGCTCTCTGAGCTTCACTGTTGTGCCTTCGACTCCGCATGCGCTTCTGCACGCACCTCATCGCTAACGTCCTCTGCATTGACATCCCGCCACTCCTCACCTCTCATCTCTCCCTCCTTTCCTCCACACACACCCACGCCTCAAGTCGAGGGACGCGTAGTGAAAACCCCCATTCCCCCCCGTGATCGACAGTCAAGATGGTCCACTCGTACGGCTACAAGTCCGGCACCCGCCACCTCTTCGCCAAGAAGTTCCGCAAACACGGCGTCCCGTCCGTGTCGACGATTCTGACGAACATCAAGGTCGGTGACTACGTCGATGTCGTAGCGGATTCTGCGGTGCGCGAGGGCATGCCGCACAAGTACTACCACGGCCGCACCGGTATTGTGTGGAACGTGACCCCCCGCGGTGTTGGCGTGATTATCAACAAGCCGGTCCGCACGCGCACCCTGCGCAAGCGCATCTGCGTCCGCTTCGAGCACGTCCGCAAGTCTCGCTGCCAGGAGGCGTTCAAGGCGAAGGAGCACCAGTTCCAGGCCCACCTCGCTGCCAAGAAGGCCGGCAAGGCGCTGCCTCCGCTCAAGAAGAGCTCCCGCCTGGGAGGCATCGTGCGCCCCAAGAACGTGGAGGTGCTCGCCCGCCGCGTCGCCGATTACGAGGCGATGGTGCCGTACTAAGGACTTCAGCATCAGCGAGGTCGTCCCTCTCTCTCCCATCCTCCTTTCCGTTTCGCTTTTCCTCTCTGGTCACCAGCAACAAAGCGGGCAGTGGAGGAAGCTGGAGAGCGGGAAGAGGCATCGTGCACTGGGTGCCGCGCCTCGGCATTACAGGCGCACGAGCACCCATGTGAGCCCTGTTTGTTGTCGCTACTCCTCGAACACGATTGATTTCGTTAGTTTCTTTATTTATCCGTCTTTGGGTGTGTACGGGCATCTCTGCGCGCCTTAGAGAGGCGAGACTTCCTCTTACCCCCTTCTCAATCACTCATTCAACAGCACGCACCGCAGAGCCGAAGAGGCGCGCGTTGGGGGAGGCAGTGGCCAGTCAGTTGCACTTCGATTCTCTGGCAAGTTCTACTACCAAATAGGCGACCGTCGGTGGAGAACGAGAGTTTTGTACGCTCTCTCTCTCTCTCTTTCTCTGTGAGAGTGCATGGTTGGCTCTTGCTGCGGATGGGCCATCCCACACACGCACGTGCTAACCCTCTTCCGCCTTCTCCTCCTCCCCTACCTCGGACGTGCACTTTACTTTCGCTCTTTCTCACGCTGCCGGTTAGCCGAACGCCCGGGAGGCGCATGTGTGCGCTCGGACGTGTTCGTGTGTGTGTATTGGCTCATATGATTTCTTCTTTTAGTGTTTGTGCTTCCTCGTCTCCACGAACGCCTTGTCTTCACCACCTCGCCTGCCGACCATTGCTTTCTCCCTCTCGTATCGCCGCTGAGTGGCAGCCTTATCCTCCCTCCCCTCCCCCGGAGCCTTTCTTCTTGGGGTGTCGTACCCATCCATAGGGACAGGGGATTCAACGATCCGGGACGGAGAACAACCGAGATACGGTCACCTCCACAACCATCTTCGTAGGCAGCTCGACATCAATCTGCCCCTTCCCTCCTCATACCACCTCCACGCAGCCCCATGCGCGTAGCCAAGGCTGCGGTAGTCATTCAACACAAAACAAACGTGGCCATGTGGCAGCGCAGCGCACCCCAGCTGACGCTTGCTCTGCGGTGCACTAGGGTCGCGCTGGCTCCTCGACAACCTTCTTCCTCGGCTACCGGCAGAGGCAACAGCAGCAGCAGCAGCAGCGGTTTCGGCAGTGGGTGGGCGCTTCCCAAGCAGATCGCCAGCTGGTATCCTCGCCAGGGTGGTGAATTCCTTGCCAACACGATAGCTGGCCACAATGCCTTCATCCAGGACATCCCAACTCGCTTCGACGAGGTGCACGCACGGCACTTCTCTCTTGTCGAGGGACTTACAATCACTCCACTCTACACACTGGCGATAGTGCACTACTTTTCCATCTTCTGCCAGTACCCGACCCGTGTCGAGCTGTTGAAGCCAATGTTGGACGAGCTGGGCCGGAAGAGCAAGCTGCAGTACCACTGGATGCTCATCATGCAGGCAAAGAGAACACCAGCGGAGATCATTGCGTGGCGGTGTGGGCTGCTCACCCTGCAGTTGGTGCTCTTCCCCATTTGGCTTTTTCTCTCCTCCACGGCACCACAGCTTGTACACGCCACCATCGCGTTCTCCAGCCACATCCTACACACCAAGTATGGTTGCCTGAGCTCCAGTGGCAGCAGCACCGCCGGTGGTCGGGCGGCGGTGGTGCCCGAGTTCGTGTCAAGTGCGTCGAACATGTACGCGGCTATGGAGACTTTCCACGAGACGCAGAGTGTCACCTTACCGACAGACTTTGGAGTAGCTATCGTGATGCTGCTACTGATTCTCGTTCTCACGTTGTGAGTGAGTCACTAAAGGCGAGAGAGTACGCATCGCCTGGTGTGGAGTACTTCTTTGCTCGGCGGAGGCGTGTCGGCTACCTTGGAAAGTAGTAGAGAGAAGGGTGGGGGAGGGAGGGCTCGGGCAGCGACTCTCTAGTGCGGACTAGATGCGTGTGTGTGCGTGTCTGTGTGTATGCGTAAGTGACAGTGAGCGAGTTTCTTGATCTCTACGCCTGCCCTTTCCATTGCTGCTCTATTCTGCTTCAAGTTCACAGCCCCCCCTCCCCCCTCGCCCGCATCATTGACGCGAGGCGAGGGAAAACGGAGAGGTGGAAGAAGCCCTAGCGGTGCAGACGCGCACGTTTGTTTACTCCCCACCCCCACACCCCCCTCCTCTTCACCCACAATCAAAAATACCGATTCGCCCCTGACAAACACGACATCCCCCGCACAATCGATTGAGCCGCAGCGGAGCGGTGCAGCACACAAGCCCCCAAAGGAGTCACCGCACTGTTGCGTGCGAGTGTATGAGCTTCACTCCGTGCTGCACTGCTTCGCTGCGCCGTCACCAGTCCTTGGGATGTGAGGGACTCCTCCATGTACGCTTCGACGAGGTCGGTGTCGCTCATAAAAGAGCCGCTTGAGGCTTTTGTCATTCCGAGAGATCGCGATGCTTGACCATCAATGGGAGTAGGCTCTCATTACTGTCGCTATCTTTAGGGGTTTTATCTTTATCCCCACTGTGCTGCCTGTCTGTCTGTGTGCCTGCGCTTGCAACTGTCTTCACTGCAGCTGCGCTGCACTGTGGAGTCGTATGCTCACGTCTCTCTACCGCTCCCGCTATCACCTTACTCCCTCTGCTTCCCCGGCTGAACTCCCACATATATGCATGCGCGTGTGCCGGCCTCTGTGCACACGCGCACCTCAACCCCTTTGCTGCTTCAACGCTCAGAGGGTGTCACAGGCGCGCGCTCATTCCATCGTTCACCTTTCACTCAGCCAAGCAGGGCAGCCGCCATTTCGTTTTACCTGCACTACACACCGGGCCCACGCCCACCGCGCAGCCGGAGCGATGAGGCCACAGAACGCCCAGGGGCAGCGGAAGAATGCAACAACGAAGAAGCCATCGCGGGTGCGCGTCACCAACAAGGCACTCGAGTCGCGGCAGTTCTCCACTGTTCGGCTCCCACGCACAAGCGAGGTGCCGGCACCTAAGGTAGACGTGAACTCCATGTACAAGGAACTGGCGTGCGGGTGCAGCGACGGCACCGCCGCCGCTTCAGCGCGCAGGTCGGTCAGCGCTGCTTCTGCCGCCGCTTCACCATCTTCCTCCCTCGTGTTCGATCCTATCGTGAGTGACCCAATGTTCACAATTGTGGCCAAGTCCAAGTACTGGCCACCGCCCTTGCTGGAGGAGCTGCACGCCAAGACCGGCCATGACCATGGTGACGGCTTTGACTCGTACGATCGGCGCGAGGATGACAGCAGGCGCGAAAGGAGCGGGTGAGGGCGATCAAGGGAGAAGTCAACCACCCGCGTGGCAAGCCGCGGCAAAACACTATAGTGAAGCTCTCGGACGGCAGTAGCAGTGATGATGATGACCGTGAGCGTGGTGCCAGTGAAGTTGCCTAGGCAAATGCGGTTCTCCGTTGGCGAGAGGGAAAGAGGGGTAGGGAATGCCGCTAGGAAAAGGGGGCGGCCGCATGCCGTAGCGCACAGATGAGGAGCGCCAACGGTGGCCGTTCGAGGCAGTGCGAGGGCACTTTACGCCCTGACCTCATTGCGGAATATGGGGGAGGGCTTGGGGTGAATAGAGGAAGGTCGAGGATGGGAACGATCCAAGCACCCTCATCGAGGAGTCTGGCGGCGTGACTTCGATATTCTTCACCCCTATGCTCTTTCCTTCTGTCGGCTTCTTCCCTTTCGCTTTATTTGCTCGCTGTGAAGTCACGCGGCTGCGTGTGTGCCCCTCCCTCCAATGCGCCTCCTCCTTCCCCACCACCCCATTGACTCACGTTTGCCCTGCACACGCGTGTGTGGCCTCACTCAGCGCCCGCCGTGCCAGATGTGAAGTGGGCGGATGTCTTCGTGCGGTAGCCCCCCAATGTTATGTGCTTCACGGGCGTATGTCTGTTGAGCTCCATTTTGCTTTCCTCTAATGCACTGCGGTTAAAGTAACACCTCTCTGCCTGTCTGTCCCACTCTCTCCCCCACTCTCTCCAGCATAGCGATGGCAGGATCGAAAGGAAGCTCCACCTCAACAAACAGCAATGTGCATGAGAACCTGAGGATGAAGCCGGACTACTGTGGCTGTAGCTTAGCAGCAGCTGCACTGGCAGGACTGCCGGTTCGAGGTGTATACGTGGGTGTGAGGCAGTGACTACACTGTGCGTATCACTTTCCTCTCCCTCTGCTCGAGCGAGCAGCTCACTGACATGACTCAACCGAGAGGGTGAGAGCGAGAAGTGACTGGGTAGTGAAGAGCAATGCGCATGCGCCTATTGGGCTCGACACAAGCCACATCTGCACTCACTGTGAAGCTTTTGTGTGTGCGTGTGGTGCTCAGTTTCATCCCTCTTCTTCGCCTTCGCTCTGTGGCTCGATGCACTGCAGTGAGCCTGACACGTGTATCACATTTGTTCTTCCTTCGTCGTGGTTTCCTGCGCCGCCACCCTACCAGTCGCTCACTGTCATGCGTCTCACCTTCCCTCGCCTCCCGTTCTCCACTCCTCATCTACCTTACGGATTGGTGACTGCACGTATGCGCCCGCCGTGCCCTCTTCGGCCGTATCACGGCATGCTCGTGATGGCGACCGTCACAGAGTCCGTGTGTATTCACTGATACACCAGCCCACTTGTACTCGCGGAGGTATGGGACGTGTTCCAGTCTCCAATGCGCAACTGTACTGCTGTTTGGCCAGCGAGGCGCGTCGACTGGCTCGGCTGCTTGGGACTGCAGCCACAGCACTGCGACGTGCAGCAGACCCGTCAACAACCCACTCGGCAAAGGCTGCCGCAGGGGCGTGTGTGCCCACAGTGCCATCGCCGCACGGTCGCGCGGTTAGCGTAGAAGTTGTGTTGGGAGACCCCGCTGCCATCAGCAAACATTCCAACCACCTCTCTGTGTGCGCACCTGCGCGCACGAAACGGCTCCCGGTCACAGTCACAGGAGGCTCATCGCCTGCTGCCACGGAGGCTGACGTTACTTCTGCTACGCTGCCTGACACCAACTCGGCCACTGACAATGATTTGGCCACCGCCGTCTCATCTGCCGCCGCAGAATCAGCCGCGCGGTGTGTCCGTGACTGGGCGGAGGGGGCAGATCGCTCATCAGACGTAGGCGACTGTGGGTGCTTGTCGGCATGGACTACTGCCTCACCATGGCAGACGAGCGTTTTTGTGGATTGCCTGCGCGCGTGGCTAGCGGGCATGGCGGCTGCCGCTGTCGTCTCTGGCAACGATGTCGCAGCGGGATTCGCTTCTGGAGCTCAGCTGGTGCAGGCACATCATTCCCTCACTGGCAGTACGGCAATGGGTTGTGAGAGCACAGCACCGACCCTTTCCACATCAGGCACGCTGAGCGAAGTGGAGAGGGCTCTGGCCAACACAGTTGCCTCTTGTATTGGCCTCCCCAGTCGCTTCCACTGGCCATCATCATTGCCTAGTACCTCCCTGCTCACTGGTGACGCCGTTAGGGATGGCCCAGCACGCCATGGCAGCAACCACTGCCCAGCGCAGGCAGCACTGATGCTCTGGCCCACCGCCATGCGCACGACCAGCGGCAACATTGCACCACGCCCGTTGACATCGTCGAATCCAAGTAGTGTAGCTGCCACGGCTCCACTGACAGCGCTACCCACCGTCGCAACTGCAAAGGAAGTGTTTGCCAAGGCCTCGGGCCCGACGCCAACGCTACCCAACGCGACCGTCGACGGCGGCGGAGCGCTTTACTCAACTACGCTGGAGGCCTACACTGTTCTACTTCACACTGCTCGCACACAAGCGTGACGCGTGGTTCTGGTCAGCAGAACGCCTTTGCCGGCAGCGAGTCTGCCAAGCAACAGAGCAGCCGGCTCGTGTTGTACTGTGGTGATCAGTGTGACGCACTGCTCGTGCGGGCAGCGCAGCTGCTCGGCATAGCGCATGTGCGTGTCATTCAAACGGTCGCAATGAAGCGCGATTTGCCGTTGCCCACGTCTCACTCGACTGGCACCGCTGTTACTGGTGGCGAGTCGTGCAGTCTCTACAACTACGCGGTGGACGTGCATGAGCTGCAATCCCGCCTCGTTGAGGATGTTGCAGCAGGCTTGTACCCTCTCATGGTGGTCGGCACGTTCGGTTCTGGCCTCAGTGGTGCTGTCGATCAGCTGCTAGCCATGGGGGAGTTCTGCCAGCGACTTGGCGTATGGTACCACATTGATGCGAGTCACGGCGGTGCTGCTCTGCTCGCTGGCCCCGCTGGGAAAGTTGTGCCACCTGCGCTGCTGCAGCGGGACGCCCTCCTCGCTCACTTTTACGCGGCGGCCTCGCTGGCGGACTCTGTGCTGGTGCCAACTGGCCTGTCAACTGCCATGCCGTACGCGACTCTGCCCGTCTCGCCGGCGAGTTGTTTCGCCGCCGCCGGTGCCACGGCGCTCTTTTTTGCGCATATTCGCAAAGTGGCCTGGTCTCTCCAGGCCCTCGGGGAGGCGCGGCAGTACACCTTCAACCAGCGGATCACCCCCGGTGTGGCAGAGAGCGATGTACTGCGTGTGTCGCCGCTCTCGCACATGGGTGGATGGTTGCTCCAGCAGCACCTGACCGGTGTGCTGGTGACGGCCAAGTCATCCAAGGCAAATCCATGCGGAGTCGTTCGGCCCGTGTCCGAGTCGTCGTCGGTACTTGCGGAGCGGGTTGGCGCACACCAGCAGTTTGTGCGTGCGGTGCTGCAGGCCGTTCGCGGTGACGGCCGCTTTGATGCCTCGATAGACGCCGCTGTTTTCGGGATTGTGTGCCTGCGGTGGCTTACGGCGGCGGACGAGGCCACAGTGCAGCTGGCGCACGCCTGGAGCGACGTTCTCAGAGAGGCCTCCCACCCACCTGTCACGCTGCAGGACAAGCGCGGGGCATCCACGCCGACGCATCAGTCCAGCTCCTACAGCACACTCAACGCTAGCGGGCCATCTGAGGCTGACGTTGAGGGGGGCGGGTGCACCGTACCACCGGTGCAAGTGTTTGTGGGGCTGGTACAGCTGCAACGGCGTGTTTGGGTTCATATTTCGTTTGGGCCACTCCTCGGCTTACTCGAGGACGAACCGGCGAGCTTCGCGACGGCTGCAAAGGCCCTTGCCAGTGGTGCTTTGGAAGGTGACCCGCTGTCCTCCACAAGTACGCGTGCACTAGCCTACGTGAAGAGGACTTTAAACAAGGCCGCTTCGCTTGTGCGCACTGCTCCTGCTGCGGTTCACATTCCTGCCGAGTAGTCGCAGGTATCATTCTGGACTCTCCGTGTGTGCGTGCGTACTCGATGGCGCTCTAGAGTACGCGCCAGCAACGCACACTGCGTTGTGCTACATCACGGCGCATCATTACACACTCGCGCATGTTTAGAAGCAACGCAGAGGCACCAGCATAATTGATGGACACCGACTCCCCCTTCTTTCCCATCCCAACCAACGCCTCCATCCACACCCAGAGGCTAACAGGCACACGACTGCGCCACCGCCTGCCTGCGCATTCACCTGCCAGTCCGGGCAGCATTGCTTCGCTGAAGTACGCCAGTTCGTATGACCTCTTCCTGTCTCCGCTTCTACAGGCGGCGAGAATGCCGTGATGGCAGAGAGGGGCTCGCACGCCAGCGCGTGGTATCTCAGGGGAGTGCACCACCTCCACTCTGTGTGGGGAAGCCGGGCAGCCCCCCCTCTCTCCATCCCCTGTGGTGGAGGCGTGGCTTGAGCTGTCCCCCGCCCGTGCCTCGCTGACCGCTGGCGTGGGGTGCCTGCGCCGCTGCGAGGGATGCACCATGCGGCCCCCAGCACCATGGGAGCGGCTGTGAGGCGGCCTGCGGAGCGGGGGAGGGGTTGCGTGGGCAGAGCCTGAGTCGGGGGCCCTGCCGAGCTGACTGGGTCAGCGCACTGCTGAACCGCGTGCCTGGCGCTGCTTTGCACTGCGCGATGCGGTGGGTGGCAGGATTGGGGGAGGAGTGGAGTTGAACTGATGTGTGTGGCCGAGGGAGTCGGCGTGCCTCGCGTAGAAAACAGAAGGAAGCGAGTGGGGCCGTTTGTCTTGTCTGCTCACGTGTTGCCGCTGACGTGCGGGCACCTTTGCCTCCCCGCTCTTGTTGAGCGGAGCGACCATGCGCCCTGCACTCTCGCCTCCCCTGGCGTGTGTAGCTTTGCTTTCTAAGTGTTTGTTCTTCGCTGTCCCTCTGTTTCGCTTCCACCTTTCTCTCGCCCTTCCCCCCGCCTCAACAACACCCCACCCCACCCCACCCACCCCCTCACTCCCTCTCACCCATGGCGTATGTGCGGCACGTGTGTCTCGATTTTCCCGGACAGGCATTCGCCTCCCCTCTTGCTCGTCATAGGGAGTCGGTGGTGGACTTTGCTGCTGCTGTTTTTTTCTACCCGAGTCGTCGCATCGCAGTCACAGTCATGTCGAGAGCGACGATGATCCGCCGGGTGGCTGACACAACTTGTGCGTGCGGAGCTCAAAACGCGTGTACGACGCATCTCGTAGCTCGGGCTTCTCTGCTGGTGTCGTTCAGAGGACTTGGCGCATATTCGAGGTTCCGGGGCCCGACCCGTAAAGCGGTGGGCGCGGCTGGAGATCACCGGCGCGGGATTGTCAGCTGTACGCAGGCGCTTTTTCTTGGTGGGAAGCGCCAGTTTTCCAAGCTCGAGGCCATCAGCCTCGAGGCGGAGTCTCGAGCGCGCTTAAGTGACCCTATCGGTACATCAACGCTAGAATTGAATTTGCTGGAGGATCCGACGGCCGGCCTCGCCACGGGCCCGGCGGAGGAGTTGACCCCAACTGAGCTGGAGACGCGAGTGCGGGTTCTCGTCTCCGGATACACGCCATCCCTCTACCGACTACTGTACATGCCTTTCATCGACGTGGTGGCGCTGTTGGTGAAGGAGGGGTTGGTGCCAACGGCTGATGCAGAGGTTCTGCAGAGCAGCAGCCCAAGTGCCAGCAGCAGCAGTGTGACCACCACCACGGGAGGTATGAGCGCTGGAACCATCTCTACCAGCCTCCGGCCGGTGCGACCGGAGGAGATCATGGCTCGCTGGTTTACCGATGGACCTGCTACGCTCAAGCTGCCTCACGCCACTGCAGAGGCGATGGGCAAGCGGCGGTGGAACGCATTCTGTCGCGCACTGGAGGCGCACTGGGCCTCTTTCGAAGATGTGATGCCGCTCACACGCGTTGTACAGCGCCACCACCTGCGCGAAGAGCTTTACATCCCGCTGTTTCGACAGCTGGCGATGGAGCTGGTCGACCCGACAAAGCGCGCTTCCGCCGTGGCAACGCTGCCCGGCATTATCTTGAGTCTCGCAAATGGCCGCGCACCGCGCTCGCTAGGGTTGCCGGAGAACGACACGGAGCGTGTCCGACTGGTGTCGAATTTATTCCTCGGAGTGGCGCAGGAGGCGGGTAACACGGATCTTGCCTACCTCGCGGTGCAGCTGCTGCGTGCCAACAACCTCACCACGCCCTTCTCAGCGCAGAAGCAAATCACCAACGCCTTTGCAGCGGCCTCTCGCATTGAAACGGATTGGCAGATGCGGGCGACTAGCCTGCTGATTGAGTCCTATCCCAAGTGGCTCGAGTACTTTAGGCGTGTTCAGCTGGACAACATGGTCGCGCTGGAGGCCCTGCAGTGTGTGCCAGTGGCGACGACCAGCAGCGAGAGCGCCAGAGCGGGGGGGAGTGATGTGACGACCGCCGCACCAAAGAGTGCTAAGAAGGTGTCCCTCCCCGACAAGCGCCACGGCAAGCGATCCAAAGGCCACACTGCGGACTCGCGCAGGGATGGCCAGCTAGCAGATCACTCTCCCGAAGACACCGGAGAGCGGTCGGCAGAGCAGTACCGGTACTTCACCAGTCGTCAGCAGGACGACGTTACACGTGTCACGGCACTCGAGGCAAATATCGAAGCCGCGCTGCGCAGTCGAGTGTCAGAGCTGCGCGAAGCTCAGATGAATCGCCGTCGCAAGAAGAGTAAGGAAGAGGCCGTGTCTTCAGGGACCAGCAGTGCTGCCGGTGCTGAGCGTGGAGGAAGAAGTTCGTCTAAAGGACCACGTTGAGTCATTAAGCCCCAATGACGCTTCTTCATGTCAGACGCAGCCGGCCAGCGTGCCTTCTAATGCCACCGCGCCCCGGCGTAGCGGCAAACCCCGCGGGATCCAAGTCCAAAAGGGCTTTGCGCTGCAGCGATCGTGGCACAGTTGTAATGGTGGCTGGTGTTTTCGACGTGTAGCGTATCCGCCTGAACGTGTCGGCGTCACAGGGAGAGGGCGTAGGTTGGGCCACTGCGCTGTATGGGTGATTGTGGTGTGCTGCTGCTGTTGACGCACTTGGTTTGACTTTGGTAAGGGTGATCTGGATGGGAGGAGAGGGCGGGAAGGTGCCGGTGCCATGGACAAGGTGTGATGGTATTGTTATTACCACCACCAAGACCTCCCCGGCGCGTCGGCCCCCCACGACGTGATGCCCAGTGGCGCTAATGTATTTGCTTTTTGTTGCCTTCTGGAGGAACATTCGCGAGCGTCTTTCGAGGCGGGGCTCTGACCCTCGTTCACACGTACACACACACACACACACACACGCTGGCAGGGCTGAGCTGTGCCCACCACCGCTCCTCGGTGCTGCTCCCTCTTTCTGCCGTCCGTGGCACCTTCATGCGGCGTTTCCGTGACCCCTGACGATGCGGTAAATGCGCCACACAGCGGTTATCCCTCTCACTCCGCGGGTTGTTGCTTTGCGTGCTGCAGAGGGAAAGTGAGCCTCAATTGCAAACTGCGAAATGTGCACCGCTTATTACCCCTGCGCTGCCTCCCCCCTCCCTCTCCCCCCCCTCTCCCCCTCCCCCAACAATTCATCGCCCCCTACTCTCATCACGGATGTCCCCCTCTCTTTTCATTTCGCCCGCTCCTTTGCTCCGAAGGGCCTCCTTTTCTCTTGCGTGTTTGCCCTACGCGAGGCATTTCTCTCGCTTGCTCTCACACTCACGCGCACGCGCACACAACTTTGCTCCTGCACGTCACTCACAGAGGCGAGAATGGTACCGCTGAGCGGCTTTCTTTGGTTTGTTCTTCGTCGCCTGCGATACGCTGTGCTTCTCTCTATTGCGCTGCTCGTACTACTGTACGCCATCACCTCCATGTACTACGTGATGCGCGTTAGTGTGGGCCAGAATCCCACCCCTTTCGTTCAGATCAAGCGCGATACCGATGGCACCACTCAACCCCTGATGTCTCAGGCTGTGCCCATGAGCGAAGACACCGCTGCCAGCCTCAGTGTTGCCGAGGGTGGTGAGGCAACGCTTCGCGGTACCTGGCACTGCAACTCCAACCCACCGTACACTCACATGTACAAGGTTCTGCGTACTGGAACGCCTATGATCAAGCAGTGTCTGCGCAACCCCACCCTTCCGGCGGACGTACCGCTCTGCAGTAACGACTCAGGGCAGGCCTCCACGGAGCGTTATGGTGGCCTTTGCGACACCGTGCCGTTGCGTCAGCGCTATGTGTTAGACAAGCTGCAGTTGGGCATATCCTACATGATACGGCTCAGCTTTTTGGGCCCACCAAGCGTTGGCTTTGACCTGGTGCTCTATCAAGTGCGCCGCTCCAGTGTGGTGCGCTTTGTAGAAGACAACAACGACGTTGCAGGTGTGCCCTCTCCGAGAACTCGAGGCTGGACAGAGGAGCCGCAGGACACGGAACTGTTAGTCTTTGCCACCAGCCGAGACAACGCGCTTGAGTTCAGCATGGAGGAGAACGTGTGGGTGGACAGAGGGGACCTCGATAGCACAGCGAGTGGCAGCAACTTTGACGCCACCACGATGCATGGCGTTATCCGCGCGGCGTCGGACACCAATGACCCCTTTGTGCCGGTCGTCGAGGTGCAGCCACGTGCGCTGTCCATTCCGGTGGATGCCTACCGTCTGCCCCTCGTTTGCTTCAACATGGAGCTGGAGCAACTGGGCTCGTTCTTCCTGCCGCCGATAGCTGTGCCCTTAGCGGCGTACGTCGCGTGGGCACTCGTCTTTGTTGGGTACCTCGGCATTTACACATTTGTGAGCAGCGGCGTCGCTGGCGGGGAGGAAGCCAAACTGCACCTCGACTAAGTCTTTAGGGAAGAGGAGGACGTGCAGTGGAGGGGAGGGGGAGATGCCTTCGGAATTCTTGCCTGCCTCTTCGCCCCCCCCCCCCCCCTCGCAGAGCAGCCTGTCGCCGTAGCAGACGTGCCTCTCCACTCTCGCTCTGTATGCCGGCGCGCATAGGGGACTGCGCCCCCCCCTCCCCAAACGACTGCGAAAAGGTCATCTTTCGGGCCAATGCTCCCTGTTGGGATGCAGTCAGAGCCGAGGGCATTTCATGATGTAAAAGTTAGCGCCATTCCCACGCGCCTGTGCCTGTGATGTCTTCAGCAACGATTCTAAGCGTTGCTCTCCGTGTGCCCCCCCTCTCTCTCTCTCTTTGTTCTTCACGCACACTGCAGACTGTGTGACTTTGCCGCTAATTTTTGATTTTGTTCTCTTTTGCGTCCTCACCGCTTGGGTGCGCTGCTCGTCACACGCGCAGCGGCAGTCAGAGGAGGCGGGGGGGGGAGGAGGACTCGTCTAGGAGGATGACGGAAACGGTTGGGCCGGCGCACCACGCGTGCGCAAAGGTCAGCGCGTTTGCCTTTACAGCCATGACGAGCGAAGAGGCAAAGGGGGGAAGGTGGAACCGTCAAAGAAAGTTCGAGGAAAGCGAGGCGCTCCTCGTACAGGTGCCCCATGGGCTCTTCGTTAGTTGGAGAGGTAAGGGGGGAGTGGTGGACGCGCAGTCTCTCTCGCCTTTTTTTTTACTGTGAGAGGCTTTTTCCGTTCTTCTCCCTCATCGCGCAGCACGCGCTGAGTTGAGCGCTGCAGTTGCTGCGACTACACACATGCGCTTCCACAGGCCTTGTTGCCTGCTCCCCCTCCTTGTGGTAAAGCTATCCACTCACTCGCCTCTCTCTTTCTCGCTCGTTCGACTTAACTTGGGCACTTACTCAGCCTTCTTCCCGACCACTCACCCGTGCCAACTCCCCCTCACCCCGTTCGTAGCGATTTGATCGGTAGCGTGACCGGAGAGAGAGGGGAGAGAGTACACACAGTCAGACACGCGCGCACATTTCCTGTTGACTGAGCAATCATTTAGGTGTTGGGGGCACATGCACACCCGCACACATACACCTACCCGCACAGGAAGGCAGACAGACGCAGATTCAGGTGCCCTACACGTATCACTCCACAATACATGGGACTTTTAGGGCTTCGCAAGTTTATCGACTCGTGCGGATGCACGCGGCGGCTTCCGGTGCCACTGAGCGATGCGGAGGCTGCTGAGGAGGCGAAGCAACCCTTTCGAGTGGAGGGCTACTATGAGATCGCTGGCGAGAACGCTGGTGCGGAGTCGGGTATGCTGTATGACGACGCCGGCGAGAATATTGCGGAGGATGGCATTTGCCGCAGTGGGGCGCGCCGGCGCCACTTAACATCTTCCTCTCACGTAAGCAGTCTGGAAAGCGCCGGGTGCGTCACGGGTGATAGCTGCACACCGATGGCCGATCATGTACTCGTTGACATGAACTGTGTTGTACACTCCTGCTTCCACCACCAAAGCAGCGAGAATAAGACAAAGAAGCAGCTCATCCAGGAGGTGCTGGAGCGGCTGCGTGTACTGGCGACAGAGGTGGTGGCGCCGCGCCAGTCGCTCAGCATCTGCTTCGACGGCCCCGCCCCGATTGCAAAGCTGCAAACACAGCGGCTTCGACGGCGCAAGGCTTCCCTGATGGACACCGGCAGCGTTCAGCAGCTCAACACGCTCTCCATCACCGCCGGGTCACTCTTCATGATCGAGCTCGAGAACGCCATTGCCGCACAGTTCAAATTGAATCGCGGCCGTGGCTTTCTTCACCGTGCATGCCCAGTGTACCTCTACGGCACCACTGTCATGGGTGAGGGCGAGGCGAAGATCTCCCGTGCGCTAGCCTTTCTCGCGTACGGCTCAGGCTGCACAGCAGACCCCACCGAGCAGACGCCGCAGAACGAGAAGGCGCCGCGTTCTGGCAGGGGGTTCCGCAACACTGGTCGGTGGGGCAACAACGGTGGCGGTCCTAACCGCTATCAGCGCAACGGCAGCGCCGGGAGTCGCGGTGATGTCGCGACCAAGCTGTGTCTGCGCTGTCGACCAGACGACTCGGTTGTGGTGATAGGCAACGACATTGACCTCGTCATCACATGCCTCGGCGCCACCGCCTTCCACAACTTCAGCATTGTCAGCCCTTCCTCTCTGCAACTCATTCGTGTGTCGGACATTTTGTACCGCTGGCTGAAGACGACCATCGCTACCCGCGGCGCCACGCCCTTCTCGCCGTCGCAGCTACCGTCTATCCGCATCGACTTCATCTTTCTTTTCCTGCTGAACGGCGGCGATCACTACACCGGCGCTGGCGAGGTGGCGATGGCCTTGTGGCAGCGCTACCGCAGCGTGCGCGCTGCATACCCGCACAGCACGCTAGTCTCGCCTAACCTCAGCGCCATCGATATCGACTTCCTCGCAGACGTTGTACAGGCGTCCGAGTACACGGGCCAGTCAAGCATCGAGGTGGGCATGAGCCTTCTTCAATCAGCGCTCTGGTCGCTCCACACAGTCGTCACGGGTGTGTGTCCGGACTATCACTACGTGCCAGAACCCGCAGCGCCGCAGCTATGTCACCTACGCGCTGCAGCGGCGCACTGCCAGCGCACCAACACATGCATTTGCCTCCCAAATTTCAAGACAGACTCACAGCCCCTGACACCTCTGGAGACGTACGTGGCACTTATGCCGACGGAGGCGACGCTGCCGAGGAGCATCGCCGCGGGGTTGCACAGCAAAGCGTCGTATCAGTCTATTCTGAAGACCCTGGAGACGAGCAACGACACCGCTGCGATCGCGCGCGCTGCGAAAGATGCCGTTACGGTGTCGGCCCCCTGGCTCACAAAGAGCGAGCAATACCTCCGCCAGTTCACGTCGCCGGTTCAGTTGAATGTCAATCCGCCGCGGCGACGGCTGAGCCGCCACGAGCAGCATCGTATGATGGCGATGCATGGCCACATCCAAGTCGAGGACCCTGTGCCGGTGGTGAAGCCAATCACGATGCCGGAGAACGTGCCCTACGTGGACGTTCCCTACCCGCCGAACACGACGTACCTCGATTTTTACTGCCCATATGACGCGGCGACAGCGCAGCCGCAGGGCACCTATGAAGAAGGCGACCACGCCACCAGGAGGCACCGCCCTAGCGGTGGCTCTCTTGCGAACGGCGGGCCTCTCACGCACCTGCGCGGACGCGCTGTGTCCACCCGTCCCTCTCTCTTCTCAGCAGTTGTCAAGACTGAGGGCAGGACATCTGCTCATTTCAGCGGCGCCCGCACCACAGGAGGTGGTTCAGATGGGACCGCTGGCACCGCAGGCCAGATGACAGAGTACAAGCGAGTGTACCTCAACCAGGAGAAGGTTGCCGAGGAGCTGCGGCAGCGCGAGTGCGAGTCCGCTGGGGCGAAGCTGCGACGCACCCTCAACATCACCTCTGGTGTTCTGGAGCGAGGCCAGCACTTCACGACTCCGCAGCAGCGGCGCATGCAGCGTCGACTGCACCGACTGCAGCAGGCCGAATCAGCCGAGTTGCGTGCCATTCTAGCAAGGGAGGACCGAAACTATGCGGCTCGCACGGAGACAACCGACCCAAGCGACCTGGAAAGTGAGTTACTGCACTTCTTAGGTGATGGTGCGTCTCCAGAGGACGTTGCAGCATTGATGAGCAGCACGGCGGATGAGCACACTGGCGTTGGAGTGGCTTTACGCGGGGCTAGTGTGGTGGCAGGTAGTGGCACGGCAAGCGCAAAGAAGGTGAATCTCACGTCCAAGAGAGGTGCTACTGCCGCAAGGGACGCACTGCATCCGCGTGATGCAACGGCGGCCAAGCGGAAAGCACTCAAGTCAAAAACCCACCATGACGGCAACTGTATCAATGTGGAGCGCTACGAAGATGATGTCACAGCACCTACAGTGACTGTTCAGCGGCGAAGGAGGCGTCCTAGGGCGCCTACCGATGCAGACAGCCAATCGAATGAGAATGAGGCATTTGTTGGTGTGAAGCGGCGCCGGCGTGAGTGTGTCGAGAGAGGTGAACAGGGCAGCGCCGCCCAAGGCACTTCATCAGATACCAAGAAGCGGAGGAGGGTGCAGTATTGAGTTCGCGGGTAGTCCCACTGGCTCAGTCTCGTGCGTGCGCCGTTGCTACTGCTGCTGCGTAGTGCGCTTCATTATGGGGTCTTCTAGCTTGAAAAGTGAGGCCTCCACTGGGTCGCACCACCACGACAACGGCTGCTGCCGCTACCTCACGTTTACGGTTGGATCGCGCTGTGTGTGTGCGCGCGTGTGGGAGGGTGGGAAGGCGGTGCAGGAGGTGGGGCGTGTGATGGCGCTCATTCTTTCGTATTTTCTTATCCCCTTCACGTTAATAGTTAAACCCCAACGACAACAAAGCCGATAGGAGAACGGGTAAGAGGGGGGGAGGAGGGGGAGGAGGAGGAGGGATGGAAGAGAGTGACTGTACCGATGCCGGTGGATATTGATGCTGCCAGACGCTTGGGCACGTCGTTGGGGGAGGGACGCATACGCACCTACAAAAGGGAACGCGCAGAGGCGCAGCAGTGGGAAGAGGAGGAGGAGTCTGGGTCGTGAAGGCGGCTGGACCGGCTTCACACACACACCCACGCGCTTTCTCGGATTGCTCACCCGCGCCTGTATGGGGTGCCCGTCTGGCTGCTATCCTTTGACTTCTCTTCGTGTAGATGTGCCGGCACAGAGGCTGTCTCTCTCTCTCTCTCCTCCTCCTCCCCACTTTTCTTACCCCGAACTCCCCCTCACCTCCCTCGTTCCCCATCTTACTGGCACGTGTGGGTGCGATGGCCATGTTTAATTCAACGCAAGAACAATGCTGAGGTCAAAGGCAACAACACGGGCGCCACTCGTGAAGAGACATCACCACAGTTGACTGCAGATGGATGAGGAAGTGGCTTGTCTCTCTCTCTTTCTCTGCTTTGCCACGTCTCTAGCTTCCTCTCCTCTTCCCCCTTTGAGTTTCTGTCAAGCTCAAGAGGGGAATTACTGACCGCGGGAGGGGAGAGGAAGGAGAGGGAGCAGCGCGGCTTAAGGGTCCTCTGTACTTCTTGTTGTGGTTTTGGTGTGCGATATGGGGGCACATCTTGGTGTGCTGCCGTGGTGCCCCTCGTGTAGGCCTTAGAAGAGTAGCATCTCGCAACTCTGCGCTCTGTCGCATTGCCCTCCCTCTCGCTCCGAGGCAGGCAAGTAGACAGGCGCGCATCACAGCACTCGCGGAGGGTAATCGCCGTGCGCCTCTGGATAGGCGATTGCGTGCGATAAACCCTTGAGTAGCATCACATCGCTCCCTCTTGTCTTGCCGCCTTGCTACACTGTCCATCTCCTCCTCTTGCATCTACGTAGCGATTTGGCGTTGCTTTCATCTCATTTTCGCCTTGGCGCCACTACGCTCACATACGCTAGCGGACACGCACGAGCCCTCTCTTTGTATTGCGCGCGCGCGTGTGTGTGTGGGTGGGTGTGGCGCTTCTCACTCCCCTCTTCTTCGATCCCTCTCAGCAGTGGAGAGGCCTGTTAAGAGATCATCACTCTGCTCTCCCGTCCACCGACCTTCTCACTTATGCTACCCGCCCACCAGTATAGCCATTTATACCCAATCGCCCACCAAGACGCACATTCTGCAGCGGTGTATTTGCGCTTCAGCAGCACGCACAGCAGCTCAGCAAAGTAGACAGGCAACGGGAGAAAGACGAACGACAGAGCGTGTGTTTTGGATGCGCCTGTGGATGATCGGTACGCTGCTGGGCCCCACTGCCTTCCCTCTCTTTACTTAAGCCGTCGCTGATTTAGCGGGAGAGGAGGTCCCTCGCGCTTCTTGTTTACCTGCGCCCCCCTCCCCCTCCTCCTCCTCCTCCCCCCTCGCTTCCGCCCACGCGCACGGTGCTCGCCTGACTCATCTTTTAAGTTTTCTCCTTTTCTCCGCTGTCAGCTTTCATTCCAACAAACAAAAAGGGGTGCCCGCCAACACACCCGCACGCCCGCTGATAAATTAGCGGAAGAGGGAAGCCCCTCAATCCTCGCGTCGGCCGTTCTTACACGCCGTCTCTCCCTCCCCTCCCTCCCCCCTTTTCTATTTGATCGGCTCCCGTTAGCTCAGATGGAGTCCGCCGCAAAGGGTACCCGCGGTGCCCGGGGCAGTGGCTGTAAGTCGTGGGGGAACGGTGACACACCTGCCGCGGCGACACCAGAGGGATTTGTTCAGCCGACCACCCAGGGCTGCTCGAAGGAGTTGACTATGAGTAAGGCCGCACCGTCTGCACCTGCACGAAGGACTACGCGGAGGCTGGGTCGAAGAGCGTTGGCCACTCCCGCCGCAACATCAAAATTGCCACGCTCGCCTCCCTCCACCAAACGGAAGAAAAAGGCGGAGCCTAAGGAGCGCCTGGCGGCGTCGGACGCGGCCCCGGCTTCGGCGCCGGAGGTCGATGGGGATCCGATAGAGCGACCACCAGAGCAGCACCTGGAGCAACCGGCAGATGTAGCGGACATGGATGGGGTTCATCTGCAACTCCAGCGCACGCTGCCACCGGAGGATAGTGATGACTGCAGCGATGATGCTATCGACGCCGACTCACTCTCAGCGGACCTTGCCGACGATGGAGGCACTATCAACAAAAACAGTGGCGCCGCGCCGCGTGTGGTGATGCCGCTGACGTCGTTGGCCGGGAAACGGCACACAAAGGTCGTCATGGGACCGGGGGCCACCAGCGGCGCCAGCAACGGCAGCGGTCACCATCACGGCGACTACACCTTACGCTACCGGACGGATCTTGATAAGCAAGTGATTCACTTCATGTTCGAGCGCTACCAACAGGAGCAGACACATCCAACAATCTCCGCAGCATTCTCGTCACCACCGTCGATCCCCAACACCGGAGCCGTTGAAGGGGTGAGTGGGCGGATGGACGAGTCACCTCGCATGAACAGGAGCTCCAGTGCAGTGGCGCATGAAGCCGCTGCCGCCTCTTCCCACGTGCGTGCGCGGCGCATTAATGTTGAGGAGATCTGCGTTTCTGCTCATGGTGATGGCGATGAGAAGAACATTGGTCTCGGCGACTGGCACTTCTTCTGGATGCACGTTAGACGCGTCCGCCATACGATCTGCTCCAGCGCCTTTAGGTGGCAGGACCAGCAGATTATCAACCACTTTCCCGATCACGCGGAGCTGACCCGCAAGGACCTCATGTACAAGAACATCAAACGCTACTTGCGAGAGAACCAAGGGGACAACTACGCTCGTCTGACACTGCACACCGCCACGGATTGGACCTCGGCGTCGGCCAACGCCACGGACGTGGAGGGGGCTGCAGACTCCTCCACACTCGCGTCTGCGGGCGGTGAGCGCGGGAGGCCGCTCCGCGTGAAGTCGTTTTGCTTTGCCGATAGCGTCCCTCTCACTTACAATATCCCGAATGACATGAGTACGTTCAAGGAGAAGTTTCAGAGACGGCGCGACACGCAGTGGATTGTGAAGCCGACGTCGCGGTCGCAGGGCAAGGGCATTTTTCTGATCAACGACGTACGCTCCCTGCAGCGCTGGATGGGGGAGAAGAAAGAGGCGGAGAGCATCAGCTCTTTCCTGACCACTGGCTCTGCTAACCGTGGTCTTGGCGCGTGGTCGTCGGGTCAGCAGCAGCAGCGCCCTGCATTTCTGAGCAGCATGGAGTCGGCAGTCGCTACGGCGAACGGTGGCGGTGGCGGCTCCCCGAGCAGCCCGACCTCTCCTGGCTTCACCACCAGCACAACAACCTTTCAAGCCCCAGCTGGCTCTGGCAGCAGTGGCGGTGCGCTGCTTGGCTCGTACATTGTCAGCCGCTACATCTCCAACCCGCTGTTGATCGGTGGCAAGAAGTTCGACCTGCGCCTGTACGTCCTCGTCACGTCCTACAAGCCTCTTGTGGCGTACCTACACGAGGACGGCTTCGCCAGGTTCTGTGCAACGCGATACGCCGGCAGCAGCCTGGCCCAGGAGGACCTCGGCTCCCACCTAACAAACGTCGCCTTGCAGAAAGGCGACGAGCATTACAACACCTCGCATGGCGGCAAGTGGTCTATCCAAAACTTGTTCCTCTATCTTCAGAAGGCCTACGGTCCGTACGCGGCGGAGGGTATGATGAGGAACATTCAATTTCTTATCTACCACTCACTCAAGGCGGTGGAACCAGTGATGTTCAACGACAAGCACTCCTACGAGCTCTACGGCTACGACATCCTCATCGACGACAACATCGACCCCCATCTGATCGAGGTAAACGCCTCGCCGTCCATGTCGACGACGACGGTGTCGGACCGGCTGCTCAAGGAGCAGGTGCTGACGGATACTATGAAGATTGTCTTTCCGCCTGGATACCCGACGAGCAATAAAGGGATGCCATATTGGGAGTACCGTCTTCGCACCGACCTCACGACGCAGCAGCAGACAGGCTTCAAGTTACTGCAGTTTTAGTCAACCCCGCTGTCTTGTTGCATTGCGGTCATATGTGTGTGTGCGTGTGTGTGTGTGTGTGGGGGGAGGACACAGCGGATTTCACCGATGACCGCCCCTTTTCTCAGCGATCGTTTTGTTTTTGGAGTTTCCGAGAGTTTGTCGCTACACTCGTCTCCGGCTTGTAGGGGGCTCGTGTTTCCCCCCTTTTGATTTCTCCAGTGATCGTGGCGGGGCTGGCACATTTAGCATCGTAGTGACTGATCGTCGCTCTCTTTCCCAGCAAAGAAAGGCAGACAACAACAGGCGCAGACGGCGCGCACATTTTTCACGCACGGCTGCCTGCGTGCATGCGCTCTCCTCTGTTTCTCATCGTGCAGGGGTATGAGCCACGTGTGCGAATGCGTCCACACGGCATTCCTGAAGGAATGGGACGGGATGACGGCGAGGAACGAAAAGGGGGAAGAGTCCCCGTCTTATACACCGGCCCACCGTTGCCGCCGTGTGTCGTATTACCTCATCTGCTCTTCGCTCACTCATCTGCTGCGGTTCTTCGGTCTTGTTCTCTCTTTCCCGCTGTTCTCCCTCTTCGCCTATCGCACAAAGTCTTCCTCTTGTCCTCCTCTCACCGAAGACAACATCGCACCCCCCTCTCCGTTGCAGTCCTCCCAAAGACGAACCGACCCACATCCACACTCTCTTCCTTATGTCGTCTGTGCTGCGCTAACAACGAAAAGGGTCCCCCGTCTTTGCGCGCGGGCATCTTCATCGCTGCTGCGTCACCTTCTCGAGTCACCAGTGCAGTTGTCTCTGTGTATCACCGCCTGATATAATGTCTGGCCAGACGTTTGCACCTCTGGAGGGCGGTGCAGAACAGACAATGGCGCGTTCGAAGGGCCCCCTTTGTCTTTTCACTTCTTAGTTTCTCGCGCACACTCGATTGCACGAACAAACCCCACTGCACCCTGTGGTTGGACCTCTGGCAGCCGCTCGCTGGAAATTCCTGAAGGGGGGGGCAGCGGAAAGACCGTCGTTTCGCCTGGCGAGAGAGGCATCACCTCTTATCAGGCATAGGCGCACGCACGCACGCGGTGCTGGTCCACAGGCCAGCTGTAGTCCGCCGCCGGTGCCGCCAACGACGGCTCGTACTTTGCTCTATTGCCACTTCAAGCCGCTCTCTTGTTCTCGCTCTTGCCACTGCGCCGTTCTTCTTTCCTTCCCGTTCCGCGCTCGTTGCATTTTTCGCCGTATCTGTGCATGTGTGTGTGTGTCTTGTCTCTCCAACTCTTTACTCCTCGCTGAGGGTTACCCCTCCTTATCTCTTCTGTTGCTGGCCGCAGACGCTGGCCAACGGTTCCAAAGCCTCCTTTTTCCCCTCTCTCTCCGGGCACGTTCTCTGCCCCCCCCCCCCCTTGATATCAGCTGCATAGCCGCGTCGTGCGTCGTGTGCTTGTGCCTGTGCCGGCACGTCTGCGCCTGTACCGCTCTCTCTCTCTCTTTCTCTCTTCGCTCGCTGTGGTAAATTGGCGGGTCGCAACGCTCCGGCAGCGCCGGTCGCTTCTTGGTAACTTCGCCGTTTTGTTTTTTTGGGGGTTGGGGGGCATTCCTCCACTTCTCATCACTCGAGTACTCGTTAGAGCAGCAGCGAATACTGGTACGCACCGCAGCCACAGTGGCATACCTGTAGTTGCAGTCGACTCCTGCTTGACCAGCAGTAGGCTAGTGTTGGCGCATGTAGCGATGCTTAGGGCAACACCAACGCTTTCCCCCTCTTTTTCCCCCTCAATGTCGCTCCCCTCCCTCCCTCCCTGGGCCCTGTCGTATACGCCTCGCATCGTTCTTCCTCGTAGTGTCTTCGACTCGCGTTTCCGCTCTCGTCTTGCACCCTGCGGCATCTTTCGATGTACGTCAGCCGTCCATGTGATTGACACCAGTCTCATGCGCTCACAGTCATCACGGCAGTGTAGGACAGCGAAGACGGTTGTGCTTCCTGGCATTGGTGTGATTTCTACGTTCATGAGGCAAAGCGATGTGGCTGGCGTGCGTCGGTGCCGCCTGCTTCATCGCAGCGTCTCGTCCTCCAGTGGCATGTCATGTCACCTCACGCCAGCGCGCAAACTGTTTGGCAGCTGGGCGGCTTCGACAGCAGTAGCAACTACAATCAACACCTAGAGTCCGGCAGCACCAACGTTTGAGGGCTGCAGTGACACGTGTACGAACGCTTCTTTGGCTGCTTCACAGGCCTCTCCGTTGGAGAGTGAAGGGCAGCACAACTTCGCCAGCAAGAGAGCGTTCTCGGGGGGGGTTCCCCGGGATATGGCCAAAAATGAGGTGCCGGGCAGAAGTCGTGGTGATATCGGCGTCACAGACGCCGTAGTCAGCGTGCGGCGTGGCAGCGGCTGGCGCACAAGTATAGGCGCCAGCCGCTATACCACCCCTCCCGCTTCAGTGCCATCTCTGGACTGTCGCCAGCACCACCAAGTCGCTTGCTATGTTCTGTAGACGAGCGAGTAGCTCACAGATGCATTGTGCGGACAGGGCCGCGAGCACGCCTCGCGCCCGCTGCTGCAGGACGGGAAGTGGTTCATCCTTGACCCGGACGCCATTGTTGTACTCCACCGAACACGCGTGTCTATTGTGGAAAATCATGCGACCCTCATTGGGCCAATCGCTGCGAAAGGCTGTGGTGCGCTGCTGTCTGCCTCGGATGTCTTCTTCCTGGAGCCGGGCGAGGTGTAGCGCCGGAGCGCGGCCCATGGCAATGCGGCGTGGGGTCTCCACTACACTCCTCTTAATGCCGCCGCTGAGGCGACAGCAGCGCTGTGGATTGACCCGCTCGGTCCGGAAGGAAAAGACCGCTGCGCGCGCCGCCCAGTGTGAGCCATAAACTGCATTCGGGGGTTGCATGAGAGGGTTGGCTGTTGTGCCTTGGGGTGCCGGCGTGCGCGTTTCAGTCGAGTCAGTATCGCTTGGTGCTACTGGGACCCAGCGACAGCGAGCGAGCCGTGCAGATGTTCGAAGGAGCGTCAGGTGCTGACGCCGCAGAGGTGTCAAGGCCGAGCGCTTCCACCGATACTGTGGGTGCAGTTTACTCAGGGGTGTTTACCAGCACTGCTTGGGCCACAGACGTCCTCGTTCATGGTCTCACCAGCGACAGCGCCATTGCGATGGTGAATTGTGTTCTGTAGCCCTGTCCTATCACGGATATCTACGAGGACTGCTGGTGCAGTGGGGCTACAGTGGAGCTGTCCGAGCGAGAGACGACCACCGGGCTCAGTGGTCTTCTCTTCTAAGCTTTACCCGAGCATCAGCACCTCACACAGGGTGTGAGCATGTTGTTAGAGGGCACCTCTGCGCGCCTGGGCAGATGAGCAGGGGAACTGCCACCACGCGCGCGGGTGTTTTTTGCGGCTTGTATCAATCGCTTGCTTGTTGGCGCTGTCGCTGCTTGCACGCACTGAGTGGCGTGTCCACAGTCTGAAGGAATCCATACAAAACAGCAAAGAACGAAGACGTGAATGCGCCTCCGGAGGAGGGCCTCTCCCCCTCTCAGTGCCTCCTCAGGCGTAGTTGCGCTGCTGGCCTGTGCGTGACTTTCTCGCCTACTCCACCGTGTCCTTCTCGACCCCTCGCTGCCATCCTTCCGTGGGCTACATGCCGTCGAACGACAGAAGACTAACGGTATCGCCGGGGCCGTCTCCAACGGGTGCCGCCGCCTTCACAGCCTCCTCTCCACGTCTTCTTTTTTTCCCCTCGTGCGCTAATGAAAATGGCATGTGCGCACACAAGGAGCCTCATGAAGGAGACTTGACGCGTACCTCTGCCACACCGCCGCCGCTCTTTCTGTCCACTTCCCGACGCCTTTTCCTTCCTCTCTCTCTCTCTCTGTCCCTCGCTCGGCTTGTGTAGATGGAGGACAACGGGGTTGATCGCTTCCTGGTGCTCTCCGGTGAGTGTCCGGGCGAGGGCGTTTGGTGCTGGGCCAGAACCTACACGGAGCTTGTCGAGTGCGTGAGGAGCGCCTGGGGTACCGATTTCAGGCCTCTCTTCAAGTACAAGCTGCCGTGCATTCTCACCAACGCTAATACTCACACTCATTGTGAGGAGGGTGAGGAGGAGGGGGAGCAGCCGCGGCAAGAGGGGCCCCTGATAGGGGAGGCGGAAGAAGCCGGCCTTCTAGTGTCTACCCCGTCCCCGGCTCGCCCCTCCACATGCCTCGTCGTGCTCAACGATGCGGACGACTTCTACATGTGGAGGTATGGCGGAGCCTACGTTTTGCTGGAAGCCGCGGGGGCTTCTCCCGCTGCAAAGTCGCGCGATGAGCGAGGGGCCTTTGTCCACCATCATGGGTCGCCTGTGGGCTCGGCGGAGGGGATGGTGCACGCGGTATCGCACCATATGGACTACCATCGACTCGACTCGGCGGCGGCGGTGCAGGGGGAGGAGGGGGAGGGTCACAGGGAGCGCGTGTGGGAGCCGCGCCCGCTCACCTCTACTCTCTACGCATTTCGCTCTGGTGCACCGGCCATAGACTGCCTCGACGCACTGGAGCAGCCTTCCAACCGCAGCTGTGCTTCTAGCAAACGAGTCCGCACGCGTGCCAGTCCACCGGTGCGGCGGGCCGACTCCGACGCCATTCAGGTTCCGCTGCAGTGCATCCTGGACCCCGCCCTCGTACTTCGACTGGGTGTCACGGTGGTGTTGCGTCACAGCGCCGCGCCAGCCGAGGTGGTCCTCTTCTCCAGCCACACGCCGTCCGGTCAGGGCGAGCTTCCCTGGGGTGCGCTGTGCCTCAAGGCTCGGCACGCTTGGGGGGTGCACTCACCCCAGTTCCGCTACCTTGACGTCACACACGGTGTCACGCAGATGCTCATCAACCACGTCCACGACTACCGCCTGTGGGCGAGAAGTATGCGACTGTCGAACTGTGAGCTCTTGGTGGTGGAGCAGGCACCTTTGGCGACACGAGGCGCCGTGTTTGCATCTGCCGAGGCGCAGGCGGCAATCACCTCTTACTATCAAGAAGAATGGCCGGTGGAGCGGTGCTTGTCCTCGAAGAGTGTGGTGAAGCTGGTGCGTGAGCTGAAACGGCTTGAACGGGAGGAAAGGATAGCAGCCGTTGAACGACATGGAATAACGGCACATGCGGCACTCAAAGGCGATCGTACAGCCCTTACAGGGACTTCAACTCCACTAGGAGTCATCGATGCGTCATCTGAGCCCCTACAGACCGACCCAGTATCGGTACCCTCTAGTGAGAGTGCAGCTGTGGCATTACCAGCGACGCTAGCGGGATCGCTGGCTTTCAGCTCGTATCGCCCACTTCTACTTCAGACTCTGCAGGGGCGCCCAGCGACGACACCGGCCGCGCGTCGCGGCTGCTGTTGCTCCACGCCTTGTGCGACCTCATCCACTACCTCCACACAAGTGTGCCCACCCCTGACGATAGACGAGAGGATCGACGAGGAGATCCGAAACAGCTTTCTGGACGCCGAGCGTTACACGTGGCTGATGAGCCTCATCTCACCTGAGCACCTCGGCGATGCTGTCGTTTCCAGCAATGGTGGCCAGGAGCTCAAGGAGCTCAGCGAGCGTGTGTCTAGTGCGTCTCCTGGCGGCGCCGACACGCCGCTGCGACAGTCTCCACGGCGGTTTCTTGCAAAAAGTGCGTCACCGGAGCTCACAAAAGTTGCCTCGAGTCCCACACCGATGGAGGCAGTCCGAAGGGGCACCGAAGCACAGTCATCGCAGTTGTCTCCTACCCACCTGATTTATCAGGAAAAGCGCAACAGCGCTGTCCCTGCCGCGTCAGCTTATGACGATGCGCAGGTGTGCACATCCGTTACTGCCGCTCGCAAGGAGGCGGCATCAGCAGCATCGACGAGTCCAGTCTTGCACTCGAACGTAGCGACAGTGGACGAGCCTGCGGCTGACGCACATGCTCGGGCACGACTCCACAATGCACTGCTGTCCCACCATTTTAGTACGCATTTCACCTACACGGCCAAGACATACAGGATAGGGGCGACGCCGATAGGGTAGCAGGCGGGCATCTTCTCCCTCCGCTACTGCTGAGCTGTTTTTCTCCCTGTCCCCTCCCCTCCCCCCTTTCTCTCTCATCAGCTGTCTTTCTTTCATTGTACCTCCACCTTCATGTACAGCACTGCATCACTTGCCTCCTTCCCTTCCTTTCTCCTCGTTACTTACTTACTCCCCAATTCTGTCTGAAAGACACACCAGCGCAGACGCGCCGCGCATGTGCTCCTGTGCTTGGCTGCTTACGTGGGGTGCGTTAGTTTGTGTCGGACAGGCCACTTTGTACGCGCGGATTCGCTCAGCGTCTGGGCAACGCGGCTCGTTTTTTCCCTTTCATTTTGTTTCTTCATTTCTCGTTTGCTTTCGCTGCCTCTGTGCTGCGGCGCCTTCAAATTGTCATTCTCCTTCGCCCTTCGCCCTTCATTGTCCCTCGCGCCATGTAGGCTAAATCTTCCACGTCCAGGGGCCAGCAGTCATGTAAGGAGACCGACAGAAAGAGAGCCCTGCTTCTGTTTCCCCGCCCCCCTCCCCCTCCTCCTTAACCCCTCTGCTCGTTTGCTCTCCCTCTATTGTCCAGGCAGGACAGCGTTGCTGATGGGAGCAACACCCGCACAGACGTACGCGCGCCTCTCTTCATACGCCACCCTCTTTTTTTCGGTGTCGTTGCCTAGCGCACGCGTGACGTAGCGCGTGTGCGTCTGTCTGCCTGCAGTTGCGTTGCGCCACCTGCCACAGAGAAACCCTTCAGCTGTGCAGTGATGGGCGTCTGAAGTGGCGTTTTCTTTTCTCTGTTCTCGGCTTGTATGGAGTATAGACGATTGCGCCGGTCTTATAGGCTTCAAGCAGACATCCGCCGAGATTGAGCTACGCGAAGAGCTGGTTGGCGGCAGCCCTCCCACACCAAAGGTGCAAGGGTGCTGAGGTTACCAGGCGACAAGAGTCCACCCTCACTCGGTTCCGCACAAGCACCTCTCTCTGTGTTTTGGACTACTTGCTGTGGCAGGGGGCTGACAGTGACGGCATTGTGGTGCCCCCACTCCTGTCAGAGTCGCTACCCTCGTCTGTGTATACCGGGAGGGCGCCTCACCCGCCATTACGCTCAAATATGCCAGGCGATGTTTTACGGGTCGCTCGAAGCGCACGGCACATCTCATCGCACTTTGTGATTGGTGGACGCAGCGACGTAATTATGCACATCTCACTCGCCCTGCATGGCCTTCACCCGTCGGGTGTTTGCCGCTGCCCCCCTCCTGTACCCCTTCAGGAGGACAAGCAGTGAGTTCTTCGAGCGCAGGCACGTGCTCCTGTACGAGCTATTCTCGCTTGACGCATCCATGCCTGTCAAGGGACCTCGGACTCAGGAGAGTGCAGAATGCCCCCGGTGCCACGGACTCACTGCAATCTCCCGCCTGTCGCGGCACATGCAGGCAAGTCACCTAGGCAGGTCCCCTCCATGTGACAACGGTGGGACTGGCGGAGCGGAGGCAGCGAGTCCTCTTCCCCCGGCAACAGCGCCGCTCTGGAGCGGGCCCCCAGGAGGCGAACATGCGAGTGCTGGGGGCCCGTGCTGTGACCCACGACTGACGTGGCGTGCCGTAATCCAAAGGAATCGTTGCAGCGGCCAGAAGAGCACGAGTGGTGGACGGACGGGGCGCGAGGAGCTCCATGGCGGTCAGCTCCATAGTGCATGCGTGCGAAGTATGCGGCGTCTCCGACATCTGACCGGGTGGGCTGACGAGGCACAGATGCCGGGTGCCGGACGAGAGCACCCCAGATTGGGGCATCGAGTTCTCCAGGCGCCGGTGTAAAGGAGGCGTGGCGCCGCGCTGTGGGGTCTCCGGGGGCTCTGACTTGGGGCTGGCCAGCTGTCTCGTGGGCTCCTGAGGGACGCACCTGGGTTCCCGCCGCCCGCCCGCACGATAGTCACCACCGCCGCTGCCCTCGTGCAAAAGTGTCGACGCGACCCGCGTGGATCAGAGCATGCTGTCCACCCGAGTCTCTGTGTGTCACCGATCGCGCGGCGGGTACCGGAGGAAGGAAGGAGGGGCCATGCGGAGCCCGTGAGTCGCACGGCTCGATTCGACGGCAGGCCGGTTTGTCCTAGACGGCCGGGATGTCGCCGTCGTGAGGGAGAGGCTGTGGGCGTATGCA
Source organism: Leishmania lainsoni (assembly GCA_003664395.1). Lineage (NCBI taxonomy): Eukaryota > Euglenozoa > Kinetoplastea > Trypanosomatida > Trypanosomatidae > Leishmania > Leishmania lainsoni. Next base: position 79,935 of record RAIA01000081.1, read on the forward strand.
TATACTTCTGGATCAGACTCGTGGTAGACTGAACACGCTGGAGAATGAACTTTTGTAGCCTTCTTGGCAAAGCGCCAGGAGAGTGAACGCAGCCATACACGCGCCTCTCCTCTGCTTTTCTTGTAAATCGTGGTGACTTGCTCATCCCCTCATGTGGAAGACGCTCCCTGACGGGTGAACTCGAAGTTGACAAGGTCTTCTTGATGTCAAGTCCGGTGACTTTGCTGGGACGTGCTGTGGGCTTTTTGTCCACCCCTCCCCCCTCTCTCTTGCTTTCCCGTGTGCTTGTCTGCGCGTCTCTGCTGGGGCTTGGACGTGTTTATCGGCGTCTCAGCGTTCTTTTATACCCCCTCCCCCTCAGCATGAACTGTTAAGCGCGTGTGGGCAGTCATACACGCACGCGAACCCAAATGTAGTCGCGCAGAATTTCGTTCGTCTTTCAGCATTATCGCTACCTCCTTGCTTCCCCGTATGCTCTTTCCTCTTGCTTCTTTCTTTTCCCACCCGGAACTCAGGAACACGTGTTAGTGTAGCGCATTACCGCAGTGTCCTTCCTCACACTGACTCGACCGCTTATCATGTCAGATTTGGCTGCGTGCGAGGCGGTGTCGTCATCACCACTGAAGAGGTCGCTTGGTTCCTTATCAAAATCAACTGTGATTTCTACTGCCGCTCCCTCTCCTGCTGGTCTCTCATGTGGTGCGAGTCCAGCACTGACCTCATCAACTGCGGCGGACTGTGCGCAGCACTACGGCGACGGTGCGAGGAGCGACCTGTCCTTCACACCATTCCGGATGGCGGAGAAGCGCTACAAACTGTACGAACTCTCGCGGCGTGACGCACGCCGTCGACCGCCGCTGCCGGATATAGACCTGACCGATGTGGTGCGGCTGCACGAGCTCGATCGCAACACGGAGGAGAACAGGCGACTCATCCATCGAGTCGTTCTCCCACCACGATCGCAGCATAATGCGAACACATCACTCTCGGCAGCGGACAAAGTTCATCACGATAGCGATGTGGTGTGCTACACCTTTGCTGGTGTCCCTGGCCTTCTGCTGTTTCCTGGCGTGCTAAGCGAGGCGGAGCAGCAGCGGTGGTGCAGGGAGGCAGTGCTCGATTACGGCGACTCGGTGCATCACCCCAACATCCTCAGCACTCACGCCAGGGTTCCACAGAGCACGTCTTGCTATCAGCCCCCCATGCGGTGGGCCACGCTTGGGTACAGCTACGAGTGGACGCAGAAGGTGTACCACCGTGAGCGCTACTCGATGTTTCCGTCTGCACTGCGCCAGCGTATGTGCGACCTCGTCTCGCTTGTGGCGGAGGTGCGCCAGGATGGGTTCTGCTGCGCTTACCCCGATACCTACGAGCCGCAAACAGCGATCGTCAACTACTACCCTGTGGGGTCGATGATGATGTGCCACCAGGATATTAGCGAGGAGACGCTGGAGCAGCCGCTGATGAGTTTGTCGCTGGGCTGCTCTGCCATTTTCCTAATGGGTACGCAGTCTCGCGAGGATGCCCCGCACGCATTTCTTCTGAGGAGCGGCGACGTGGCAGCCTTCACTGGGCCCTCACGGGTGGCCTTTCACTCTACACCACGCATCCTCGACGACTGCCCTGCGTACCTGACGGTGCCGGAGGATGAACTGACGGATGCGGAGCGGTCCCGGTATCATCATCATGCCTACTGCGCGCACCCCATGCCCAACGGGGGCTTCTCGCGAGTGGACAAGACCAGCATGACGGCGGAGGAGCAGGAGCGGTACTGGCGCCTTTGCATGCGGCACATGCGTGTGAACATCAATGCACGGCAGGTGTACAATGTGCGGTGCCCCTTTCTCTTCGATGCTCCACACGCCATGGCCTGTGGAGCAGACACAGACACAGGCTGAGAAGCAGTCGTACGGTGCCAGAGAGGGACGGGGGGAGGAGGAGAGGTCGAATGCGAATGTCGCTAAGCTTGCTGTTTGCTTGACAGCGCAAACTCATCCTGAGGCAACGCGCTCGTTTGTGCTCTTGTCCTCCTCGTCACCAGAGGGCCTCATCGCTGACCTCGTTGGCGCTCTCGGCACATCTACGCGACGTCTTCGCTCTCTTTTTTTGCGTCCCAATAAAATGCAAAGCATCAGAGGAGATGAGAGTCCACCCCACCGCACCACGAGTGCGCCCGGCAGTACTCACAAACATGCGCGGAGGTTGATGGGTGGCGCGCCAACGTCACTGCAGTCTTCATGCCCCCTCCCCCCTCCTCCACACACTGGCTCAGTCTCTGCCATCGCGCCTCTCTTTGAAGGCACACGTCGGCAGCCGTGCCGTTTCTTTCTGTCTTTCTGCGTTCCACTCTCACCCCCCTTCCCCCCTCTCGAGCTGCACCCTAGTGAAGTTGGCTCCCCATTCCGTCTTCCTTCCTTTCGCAGGCCTAATGGCAGATGATCTGCCATCGTCTCCATCGCACGCGCTTCCTCCTTGAAGGTGAGCCAACTTCTCAGCTGAGCTCGATCGAATCGACGCTTCACTCCTTTGCGTGAGTGTGCCCGCCTACTTGAAACAGTTTAACCTGGTTGGCCGATTGCGAGCCATCAGCCAACCTTATGTTTGCCATGGGATCTCTGCATGGGCGCGCTGCCCACCTCTCTTTGGGCTCCCTTCGCCCACCCCGCAGTACGCGCTCTAGTCGGACACCGAGGTGAAAGATGCTTCTGAAGGTGTTCGTTGACTCGATGGTGCTCTTCGGCACCTTTGTGTATTTGGACACCGTCGTTTCTTGCCAGTGACTTACGAGCCGCTGAGTAGGTGCGGGTGTCTTTCAGGACGCCGACAATGGCCTGCGCGCTGGGCATCATCCTGGCTGCATGGGCTTATCGGCGTCGTGTGGCGCTGTCGCGTTCGTCGCTTTCTCCGCCCGCAAAAGGCACAGCAGGAGGCCCCCAACACGGGGGTGGTGGGGCCTTGATGAGCCGATCAACTTTGATGTCATGATGGCCCCCGCTTACCTATGGGGAGCGCACGCGCGCGGGGTGGTACTTACTGAACGGCCTAACGACGCCGATGTTGATGGAGGGCGGCGCCAGCGTCTTCAAGGCAAACCCGCTGCTTGCGGAGAACTGCGCAAAGCTTGACGCGCGTTATGCCAATGATCTGGACAGTGCCAATTACTCGGTCGTGCACGTAGTGTCGCTCATGGTGTTGCTTGTCAAGGGCCCTCTGTGCGTGCTGTTGTACTGACTCTTCCAAGTGCGCCATCCCATGCGCGACGCCCTCGAGCTTTTCACCTGTGCCACGCCAGTGTACGGCACGATTGTGCACCTCAGCCAAGAGGCTATCAGCGGCGCGCCGAGCCTGTGCGTCGACTACGATCTCATCTTCCGTCGGTATTTACCTCTTCTACGCTAAGTATGCTGACATCTTTAGGATGTGGGCTGCGCCTGCTGGTTTCCACTGTGCTGGGCTGGCGCAGCTACGTGCGGTTGCGCAACCACGGCACCCTCTACAAGAGACACCACTACCGCCGCGGCAGCGATGGGCATCACAGTGGGAGTCGCCTGGCTACGCGCAGGTGAGAGTGGTGGTGGCGTGCGGTATGTAAGGGCAGAGTGATGGAAGGTGGCACTCGAGAGTGTTTGTCTCGAGAGGCATTAGGGTGTGGGAGGACTGTCTCGCAGCTGTCGACCAGGCGAGTCTGCCATCAAATCACCGCGGACCACTTTACGGCAAAGCACAAGATCTCGCACTTGTAGCGTTGGTGGAGGACAGCAGCCCCGCAGACACCATCATGCGTTCCCCCTCTCGCTCTCCCCTTTAGCATAGAGACAGAGGTCAGAACTGGACAGGGGAGGGGAGCTGAGCCACCACAGCCCAGAAGAGGCTCCCGTACACTCACGCGTTCACCACAAAAACATATGTGCCCCCGCGAAGCAGCGATTCCCCCCCTCCCCTCCCCTCCCCCCTCGCCGCCCGTGCGCTGCACGCAAGCCTTGCTGTACTGGAGGATCGTTTAATGCGGAATAATGAGACGGCGAGGGGCATCTGTACACGGGGCAGTGAGGTACGGTGTGGATTTAGCGTACGGAGAGATACCGTGGATATCTCACCTGACGCTGCGCACACTCGCACCTCTGCGCTTGTTCTTCTTCCCCCTTCGGGAACTGCGCAGGGGCAAAGGATGGAATCGCTGCCTGTAGAGGTCGTTCGTTTGCTCTCTCTCTACGGTCTAGCCCCCCCCCCCTCCCCCATTACCCCGACTCGGGCTGTCACAGTGCTCCTTGCACAGTAGACTGCATCATTCGTTTCCGTCACTGCCACCACCACCACCGCTGACCTGACGGAGTTACGGGACAGTGTTTCGCACCCGCGCGCTCGCCATTTCGTTTCCCTCCGCTGCCAACTCTCGTTCTCCCCCCTTCTTGCACCGGCCGTGTCTTCTAACTCACCTTTCCTCCGTTGTCAGCCTCGCGCGCGTCGCTCTGTGAGTTGAGCCGAGTTTTTCGTGCGACTGCCTGCGTGCGTGCGTATCGGTGCACACTTTTGCGAGTATGGGATGCGAGCAGACTCGCGTCGTCGTGCACCTCTCCAAGGCCAACTACTCCCCCTCGCTTCTATCCTCCACACCCTTCTCACACGCGTCTTCAAGCAGCGACAGGCACGTGACGCACACGCGCAATGCACGCTACACTTCTGTGCGGTGCGATACGCGCGGCGACGCTGCCAAAGAAAGCGACGCCGCTGTACCAACTTCTTCGCGAAACTACGGCGCAAAGCGGGGCTGACGCAGAGTGCCCTACTCGAGCAGGCAATGCGCCTCTGAGCAGCTCCGTGCCGAAGGGCTCCTCAACGGAGGGTTGCACCTTACTCTCGTCTCTGCCAGTGGGAATGTTTGAAGGACTGAATCGGCATGTCTGGGTGGACGGCAGGCGAGGCTTCTGCCACCTCTGCCAGGAGCCAGTGAGTAACGCCACGTTGCACTCCAGCGACCGAGATCACACCAGTATGCTGTTTTTCCTGCTTCTCTATACAGCGTACCCGAGACATGACCTGCTGACGGAGGCGGCACAAGCCCCGACCGCCGGGGAGAGGGCGGCCGTCGTGGTGAACGGTGCGGGTTGCGCCCCGCGACCATCTTCTACCACCCCGCCTCTCCCGCCCGCTGCCCACACCAGAGCCACAGCGCCGTCGCCGCCAGTGTCCGTTTCGAAAAGCAAAAACAGTCCGCTCTTCACTCCAGATTGTGTCCTTAGCGGGGCGAAGCGGCACTTTCCATCTCTCTTCCGCTACGTCACGGACTGTCGCACCACGGACCGCCTGCACGTTGTCGACGATGCCGTGCGCCGCGCCGAGCTGGAGGCGCTCTTACTGTACCTGGCGCACCCACCGCATCAGGCGCTCTCACACGTGCTGCAAGGCCAAAGCCCGAATGGATTCTGGTACAACGGAGAGCGCATGTGGAAGGCCCACATCAGTCGCATCGTCACACAGCTGTACCCCCCCATGTCGGCTGGCATGATGACGAACTTCACCCAGAAGTGCTGGGGCCGCACGAATGGGGAGCGGCTGTACGACGCACTTTGCCTGCACCGGATGAAAGCCTACCACGGCTGGGGCCCCTTCGAGAGTAAAGAGCGCAAAGCCTTTTTTCTAAGGCATCTGATCTGGGAGCTGCTCTGCGTCGAGGTCCGCGACGAGGTGTCGGAGGAGGCGAAGCTCTTGACCTCGCTGGCGCTTCGACGGCTCGCGTTTGAGATGGTCTTCCTGCAGTCAATGGACTACATGGATCGAGTCCAGCGGGTGCATGAGCTCCTGGGCAGCCCCACACTGGACGAGCTGAAAAGCCTTAACGTGCTCTGACAGGCGCATTCACATGCAACACCTCCCAACAGAACACTACGATGTTTCATCGTTCTGAGAAGTACTGCGCAGGGCACTGGTGGCGGTGGTGGTGGTGGTAGCAGCGGCGTTAGATGAACGGAAGAACGAGCGAGCGAGCGAGTGACTCCAGCGCAGGGGAGATCGGCGCTTTGTTGTACGCAATGGCCTGCGTGTGTAGAGCCCAAAGCCCCAAACGCGCACCGCCCCCTCCACACTGCCTCTCTTCTTCTTCTGCTCTTGCCGTTCTCTCTCTTTCGTTACCGCGTCGTCTCTTGTGCTCGGTACACCGCTGTGACTCAGTTGAGGCTTCGCCACAGGCTTAAGCTACCTTCCGTGTTGGCGTGTTTGCGCCGTGTTGCGCCGCACAAGGAAAAGGCAAGATGGAGGCGAACTGTTTAATTCGGTATGTGGCGGCCGCGGGTGAGTGTGTGGGCGCATTGGCAGCGGTGCCGAAGGACGGTTGCCCAGAGAGAGAGAGAGAGAGAGAGAGAGAGAGAGAGAGAGAGAGAGAGAGAGGATGAAAGGCTGCGAGGGCGGTGATGCCAATCAGGGAGAAAAGGAAAAAAAAAAGGAGGAGACGCTGCCTGTGTACTGGCGCGCAACGGCGACAGCACACCCACGCCCCTCCTCCCCTTCTCTTTCTTCTTCTGCTTGACGCAGTCAATGCATTGCTGCACCCCCCTTTCTCTCTCCCTTTGACAATTTCTCCAGTAACGAGCAGGGCAAGCATATCACAGATGTGACTTGCCTGACTCACACAAGTAGACACGCTCTACCAGGCCTATGTCAATCACGTCCCCACCCCTCCCCCTCCTTTTTGGCCCTTCCACAATCTCTTATGCATCCTCCTCTCTGCACTTGCTCCCCCCTATCCTCCCTCCAACGGCTACATGCCCCATGCACGTACATACAGACAGGCACTCACATGCGTAGCTGTGAACTGCACACTGCGGTGTGCGATGCAGGTGTGCGCTCCTCCCTCTCCAGGCGCACGTGGCATGGTTTGATGACCGCATGGTGTAGAGACCTCTTGTAAAGGGGATGGCGAGGACGACCAGCATCCTTCATCTGTGTCTCCTTTGTGCCTCAAAGTCTCCGCTAGTGAGGAGGGGGCAATGGAGGTCGCTCACTGACTTTGCGGGGGCTTTACCGACTGGCCTGTGACCACCGGCGATTAGTGGGCTCATCAATTTGAGGGCCCAGGGCAGGGCTGCGAGGCGCAGTTTCGCGATTCAACAATCGTTCTTGAGGTTGCATGACTTGGTGCCTCCATCCCCTCCTTTACTCGCGCAGCAGTGCAGCGACGGAGCACTTCTCGCTCGGGACAGTCTCCCCTCTTTTTCCTTTGCCCCACCGCACACCCGCGAGACACAAAAGAGGCCCACCCCACCCCCTCAACCCTTCCATGTTTACCAAGCTTGGTGATGTAGTCGTCGCCCTGCCACATCAAGTGCGGTGACGCGAAGGATGCGTATAGAGAAACACAGCCACGCGGAGTCCTTCTCTTGTCAGCCTCGCCCCTCATTGACAGTGTATTTCACGCGCTCCGTTCAGGTGTGTGGGCAGCGCGTTCTACGTGGCCAGCTGCCCCTCTCTCTGCCCCTCTCTCTGACTGACTGACTGACTGACTGTCTCTCTCTCTTTTTTTTGGCTGCGTTGTTTTTCACTTTACCCCCCTCTTGTGAACAACACTCCCTCCTTGCGCGCCTTACTCATCGAGGTGAGGCCGCTGTTCACCGCCCCACCCCTTTCCTTGGCGGAGGGGAATCTCCGTTTCTCTTGCCGTTTCAGTTTCTATCGTTGTGCCATACGCCCCTTCAGCCCACACGTGTGTGTGTGTGGGGGGGGAGGCGCCTTGCTTTGCTGCCTCTTGGAACCGCCTCCTCGCCCATCTTCCCCTTCCTCCCTCTCCCCGGGGTTGGAACAGGCCTGTGTGTGTGTGTGTGTGTGTGTGTGTGTGTGTTTATCCTCTTACCTTGCGTGGAGTTCTTACCAGCGTTTTCTCCGTCCCGACGTTTTCCCACTCCTTTCCTCGTGTTCTGTTCAATGCGGGATATTCCCCCCCTCCCTCCCTCGCCCTTCAGTGGACGACACCTCCCACTGCGTGATTCTTTCCTGTTGGTGTAGCCGACCCCAACCTTTGACGGCGACGGAGCCTTCAGGTGTGGATCGCCTTGCCCGGAGAGATCACCGCGAGCCTCAGCGCCCCACCTCGGAGGCAGTTTTCCTCCTCAAGAGACTCCGACCTTCTCGAAAACAAAAGATCAGACGACAAGTGCGGGCGACTGTGCGATAAGTGAATTGCGCCTCGCTCAATCTGCGACGAGAAGACGAATATAACGCGATAGAGGTGCGTTATCGCGTGCTAGTCTTAGTCAGCAATTTTGCCGGCCTCTTGCCTCGCTAGTTTATCGGCTGTAGGGCTGGGCTAGTGGAGGGGTGGGCTTCGAGGCAATGTCGCCTCAAGAGCAGAAGAAGTGAGTCAAGCGAGAAGCGGCTAAACGGACTATGCGAATATCCCCGCAGAGCGAGTCGCTCGACGACGAACAGCCGGCAGGGGCGTGCGTGCGTTTTCTTTTTCCTGGTCCTCCGCGCTTCGGCGAGGGGGGACACGCATGCCCAACATGAAGCGGAGGAAAAAAAGGGCATTCCCCCAACTCTCATCATCTGCTGGCAGTACTTCATTTCTCCCCTTCCCTCCCCCTCTTGTGGGGACTTGCGCTTCTTTGGTGTTGACACCTTCGAGAGCACCTCGCAAGTGTACAAAGCTACCACACGTGGAAGAAGACGATACGCACACGTGTCCTCTCTCTCTCTCTCTCTCCGTCTCTCTCACTCACGCACACTCTGGCATACCCCTCCTTGCCCCACTCCCCAGGGCCCAAGCTAGTAGGATCCAGGACACCCGTTACTCTCGCTTTCTCGCTCACGCGCTCTTTCCGCCGTTGCGTGCCACTCTTCTAGCACTCTGCTGGTGTGCCACGCGCTTCTGTGTCGGTGTCTTGGGATTGCCCACGCGTCCCTCGGTGCATTGTCTGCTCATTTTACTCACTTGCTGACACGCTCACCACCATCGCCCTCGTCGTCAGCATCCATCAAACATTTTTCTGCCCGTGTTCCGTGTTCATCTGTTGTGTGCTGGTGTGCCACGAACGACCCCCCCCCCTCGACCGGCGTACGTTACGGACTCGCACACTTGGAGAGTGAGCTCGAGAGCGAGACATCACGCAGCCTGTCAGCGAAGACGAAGCAGAAGCGAAAAAGCCATAAGGGAAAAAGACTGCGAGCAGTTCCACTACAGACAACGTGGGGGCCTGAGCACGGAGTTTCCCACACCCCAAGGCAAATCTACATACTCGTAGATAAGGCAGGAGGACAGGGCCAGGGGCTACCAAGTGAACTGCAGGCGACAACGTGCACACTGAATCAAGGGCGCCGAGATCGCACCTATTACTGTGGCTCCCCTCCGCCATCCCAGTCATCCCTCAAAACCTACTTTGCCATTCTCTTCAGCTCACCCCACCTTCATCCCCACTCCTCCATCCTGTCCTCTTGCTTGTGCACCTGCAGGTTCTCCTTCTTCTCTTCCCCTTGTACGTCCGTCTCCCTTTGTTTGTCTGCTTGGCCTCTACGTTGGTCTTCCTCCTTGTACTCATCATTGTCCCTGTTGTCATCTCCCTCGTCTCTACTACCTGGCGCGCTCTCGCTCTCCCTCGTCGTTGTTCTCAGCAGTGCTCGCTGCGCGTGCGTGCGTGCGTACGTTTGTCTGTGTCTTCCTCTTTGGCGTTGTCTTTTCCCCCACTCTTTTAATTCTTAACATTGACGTGTGTTCGTGTGCGTGTGCGTGTGTGCGGCAGGCCGTCTGTGCCCCCCCCTCTTTCAAACCAGCCGTCTCCTTAGTGCTTCCCCCTCCCCCTGCCTTAATCCCTCCTTTGCTATTCAGGCGGGAAAGAGGAGAGGCTGAACACCAGGCACACAGAAGGGGGCACACCGAGGCGCAGTGCAGAGAAGAAGCGCACAGGCGGGGGCGGTGGAAGGAGGAGGAGGTCGACTCTCTCCTCTCTTCTTTGAAGCAGAATAGGCTAGACAGCAAAGTAAGAGGGTCGGCACTGGCCGCGACACGGGTGTGGCGGGAGGAGGCACTTTTGGTCATCTTGCCTGTACCCGTCTACATAAAGACACGCAGACACCAGCACACACGTGCGTAGGCCGGCACGTGCGCTGCACCAGCAGCTCAGAGGCTTCCTTTAGACGTTGTGTCTCTCGGTCTGCGCGTTCTTGAGTGCGCGCTTCTGTTCAGGCTTGCGTGCCACTTTCCAAGTAGTCTTTCACTTCTTTGCCCGTCAGCCAACATCTTCTATGTGTTGCCGGTGCCTTTTCTTTTTCCGGCCTCTCTTGTGTTGTCAGTTTAACTAACGTTGCTCGCTGGCGTCCTTGTCGTGGTTCTCGCCTCACTCACTCTGTACGCCCCCCTACCCCCCCTACCCCCTCCCCTTCCCCTTCCGCTTTGCGCAGCGGTTTTTGCTCTCCCTTCGCTCGCTTTTTCGCGCCTCCAACTTTTTCCTACGTCGTCTCTTTGCTGAACCTCCGCTGTTTCCCCCCCTCCCCCCTTCCCCCCTCACCCCCTTCCCCCCTCACCCTCGCCTTCGCCTCTTGGGCGTCGCGAGAGCCGGCGCGAGTGCGGGCATGCGGCGGAGGTCTGCCCCCCCCCTTCACCTTCGTTGTGTGGTTGTCTTGCATTTTCACACTGTTTCGACGTGTATCGCTGCTTTGTTGTGGCGGTCGTGCTGTCCATACCTAGGCATAGACCACAGGGGTGGGGAGTGAGGGGCTTGCCGCAGGGCATCGCCTATTGCTGCCGCCTTTCTCCCCCTCCTCCTCCCGTCTTACTCGCCGGTGCTCACACTCAAAGCGTTTGCCCATCGAACGCACAACGCATTCTCAGCCATGTACATTCTAGAGGTGAACCATGGTGATGGCGAGATTCACCGTCACTTCCTGCTCCCAGACCAGACGTATACGCTGGGGCGAAAGGTGTGCCGCATCTTACTTCCAGTCGCTGAGCCGTCCATCTCGCGCCACCACGCAACTATCTTCGTGGCGCCGATGCCTCGCTACAGCGTCCTCGACTCCTCCGCTCAGCTGGAGATCCGCATCGAAGATGTATCGAAGCACGGCACCTTCGTCAACCGCGAGCGCATTGGCAAGGATAACTCGAGATTTTTGTATCCTGAGGACCTCATTCGACTGGGCCTCCGCGTCACAGCACGAATAATTCCGGTGACGCTTGTGCTTGCCATCTCCCCAGACTTAACGGATACGAGTTTGGACTTGGTGTTGGACTCATGCGTGCGGATTGGCGCCCTGGTTGTTGAGGACTCCATCCCAGCACCGCTGTCGTACTACGAGGCGCACACAGACTGCATCGGCTTTCTGTACGTTGCCGAGAACAGCTTCACGATGGAGGAGACGATGATGGTCGCACTGGGGTACAGGTACACACTTGTCACGCCACATTACATCGCCAATTTGGTGCGCAGTCTGGAGAAGAAAGATACGCTGATGCCTGGCGAATTCCCTTCGCCGTCCGCGCCATTGCCGGCTTCCCAGGCGCTACGCAGCGCGCATTACCGCCGCCCCACCCAAACATTTTTCTCTGTCGCCGAGTTCCTGTCTGTTGGTCGCCCGATGGCCGCCACTGTCTTCTGTGGCTGCACGTTTGTGCTACTAGAAAGCGCGCTGCAGGAGACCTACAGCGGAGTGCTTCGCCTCTTTGGCGGCACCGTAGAGGTGGTGGCGCTGGACGCTGTCGGGGCGTGGTGCTCGCGGCAGTCGTCCCCGCCACCGCTCCCGTTGACCACTGTCGTGCTCGTTGGTGAGGAGGACTTCCGGAGCGTGTCGGACGAGGTCATCAAGCGCGATGGTGGTCGTGGGGCGTTTCCGATAAAACACGCACGCCCCGTCATCTGCGCTTATCTCACCATGTTCAAATGTGGTGTCTGCCTCATCCCGGAGAAGAACGTGCACCTCACGCTTTACCGTAATGACTCCAAGGAGCTGCACGCTAAGGCAAAGTCATGCTTTCTCCAGCGCAGCGCGGACGATGTGCTGGCCGACGCTGCGCTGTTGCCTACGGGCGATGCCCCATTACGCCTGAGTAGCGGGTCGTTTACCGACACCAGGTCGACGAGCCGCCATGGGAGCACCATTCGCACGCCGGAGTCGCCGGCTAGCGCGTCGCCATCACCAGTGGCAGCAATGAGCCCGGCGCCGGTCATCTCTCGCCGCTCGCGCGATTCCTCTTTCACTGCTGATCACTCACCCAATGGGGCCGAAAAAGCTGGCAACAGGACGGCAGCAGCGAGTGCGGCAACAGCTGCCCCTGCAGCGACTACAGCGAGCCCGACTGGAGACGTATGGTGCCTGGCTGGCTCTCGGGCTGCTAGTTCAAATTTCGTTAGCTCTCTCCACTCTGTCCATAGCACTAGGAGTGCGTCGGCGTCTCCACAGCCTACGTCAGTCGTGCTAGCAACAAGCTCGAGCGGCGCCGCTGCACGTCAGCCCCCTCCCACCGTAGCCCCAGCCCCCGCGTCCGCTGCCGCAGTGCCACCACTAGCGTACTTGGATGAGACTAGCCACGTGCAGGCTACCGCTACCTCAGCTCCCCTTACCGTAGAAACGCCAGTGGCAACGACCACGGTGTCGTTCTCAGCCGGTGCTGGAGGCGGCGGAGGTGGTGGTTCTGCCGTCTTACGATACAGGGATAGGGCTGCCGACACATCCTCCACGACTATGGCGACAAACACTCCGAGCATGGCGCTGGCGCCGCAGCGCATGAGCGTCAATTCTGCCCGGCGCAACTTGCACCCTTTCTCGCTCTCGGCCCGGCAGCGCAGCAGTGGCGGGGACAGCGACGGCGAGGCGGAGGAGCGAGCCCACAACTGCACCGGCTGCCCACTGGGGTCAAAGGAGGCGGAGGGGTCTCAGGGGCGCCGCCGCAGCTCATCCTCGTCGATCCTCCGCGCGAGCGGCAGTTTACATCGCTTCAGTACGGATAACTCCTTGACCACACTCTCGCTGAGGAGCGAAGAGGTGGCGTGTCTGTGCCCTCTTGGTCGCTCGGCGTCGCTGCCGTCTGGCGTTGCTGCGGCTGGAACCCTTCTCAAACACCAGTCATGCGCAATGTTTGAGGAGCGGCCCAACGGTCATCGCATGCGAGTTCCGAGGAGCCGCGGTGCGACTCTGCGGTTGAGGAATGGTGCCGGCGCAACAACGCCGCAGTTACGGAGAGCGCACCAGCGGACGGCACCATGCCCCCGCTACCGCCGTCGTCTTCCCCCTCTTCAGTCATAGCTGGCCCCACAACGAACGTCACGTCCGCTGTGCCGGTACTTCATCCCGCAGGACGTCTGAAGAGTATCCCTGCACAAGCTGCACCCACAGCTGCAACACTCTCAGGCAAGCCTGAGGTGTCAAAGCCGCAGTGCACGGAGCAGACAAACGGTGGCGCGACTGCCAAGGAAAGTGAGGTGGCCCAGCAGCTGCTCTCCACCCGCCGCGGAGAACAGTGTGTGGCGTATACCTCAGCCTCGGAAACTCGCTGTGGCCTTGCGCAGCGAAAACCACCCCTGGACTCCGTCCGCAATGGGGCACATCACGGAGGCGAGGGATCCAACTTTCGACTGAACTCGGCACGCAGGCATGTGGAGCGGTACACGACGCCGGTGCACGATGTGTTGGTGCACACCGTGTCGCAGGCAGGCATCTCGTCGCCACGGCAGCGCGTGGAGGCGGTGCGCATCGGGTCCCTGTCAGGGCGGCGCACGTCTGTCTCTCACGACTTTGAGCTCTCTCTCTCTCGTCCCATCGAACCAACGGAAAATGGCGCTGGCGACGTGGAGAACAAGCGCCGCATCGTACGGCGGTCGCCGTCTTCCCTTCAACGACTGGACAGCTCGCTGGCGCGGAAGATGGCCCCACCGCATCGTCTCATGACCCCACGCGCAACCAACAGCGTACCGCGCAACCGCCGTGCCCAGGCGTACGGCGGCGTGCCACAAAGTCAGTCGGCACGCGGCACCGAAGATCGCGTGACGCACAAGACGAACATCAGTGACGTGACAGCGCTGCGCGGCAGCGCCCGGCGACGCCTTGGGAGCCCCACCCAAGGCAACGGAATGTCGGCGTCGTCGTCGACCCTTTCCGCCCCGAGGCAGAACCCTAGCTTGCATAGCGGCAGCGTCACTTCATCCGGGGCAACCGTGAACAGTGGGGCGGCAGAGTCGTACTTGCGCATCAGTAAAGAGCTGAGCTCTCACTGCCAGAGGTTCATGAGCGAATTCCTCGACAACTTCATGAGTGCCATGGAGCGGACGACGCGGTGCGCGGTGCAGAAGAGCCACATAGACTTCTCGAGTAGGCAGATGTTGGAGGATGGGATGGAGCGCATTTTGGAGTTCTTGCATTACATCAATGGCACCGAGGCTGATATACCGGCCGTCTGCAGCATTCCCAACACTCGCGTCGCGTGTCATCAAGTGTGGCAGAAATCTCAGTACGTACTCAGCAAGATCAAGGCGTGCTATCATGCCGTAAACTGCAAGGCACCATCGGTGTTGATCCGCGCACGCGCCGCTCTCAGCACGCGTACTGCGCCCCCACTGCAACAGAGGAGATTCACCTCTGCCAGTGGTAGAGGCCAGTCGAGATCACCGCAGCGCATGAGTGCCTTTTAAGGGACCCCCCCACACAAACACACACACCCGCATGCCCAATAGAGAGGGGAGGGGAGGAGACAACGCGAAGAGGAGATGTGCAACCAAGCGGTTCAAATGCCTGCGAGCACGGAGGTGTAAGCAGCGGTTCACACACGTCTGTCTGTCGATATCGCTTCTCCTCTCTCCTCTCGCGTGTTTCCTGTTGTGCACGCACGCTGTTTATTAGAGTAATTCGTTTTCTTTCTTCTTGCTGCTCTCCTATACTTTCCTTTCGGGGGCTTCCATGTTCATTCCTCCGCCTTGCGTGAGTACACGGCGGAAAGGATTCCTGTCGGCAAGTGTGGCTACGTGTGGATGCTGCTGATCACCTTTGTGCTCGCTCGCGCGCTCTCTGTCTGTCTGTCTGTCTTTCTGTTGTTTTGTGCCTCTTCATTGGCTCTAACGTTTTTACTGTCGTGCTCACATGCCTGTGCGCGTGTGTGTGTGCGTGTGCGTGTGCGTATAGGCGCCCTACTCTCGGCAGCATTTGTTTTTCTCCCTCTTTCTGTGTCGCATCCCCTCTGGTGCCTCTGCGCGTAGTTTGTGTGCTCGCTGTGTTGATCCGTTACGGGACATCTCTCTGAGTTCTCTTTCGGCTTCGTAGAGTTCGCTATCGCTTGCCCCACCAATGCCCCCTTCTCCTCCTCTCCCCATATCGCCTCTCTTTTCTGCCACCTTCCTCCTCCGGGACTAGCCGTGCGGGGCCATCGCCCTCATGATTGTGGTCGCTGAGTTCGTAGACTGTTGCCAACACCGTCCCCTCCGGCTCCACTTGTTTCCTCCTCTCACTTCCTTCGCTTCATATCTGTGAGCTTTGGTTTACGCTGTCGACTGTCTTTCAACCTCGTACCAGCGGTATCGTGGTGTCCACCCCGGTTTGTGTTGTGAATGATGGGGTGGCGCGTACCGTTGATGGAGGGTGGGCAGGTGAGAGCAGGCGTGGGCGAGATCCGTGTGGCGGATGTGATTCAGGAGGTAAGGAGGCCTCACATTATAATACGCGCACAACGCCGTTCCCCCCTCCCCCGCACGTCGCTGCTGTCTCATGCGGAGAGCTGGAACGCGTGCACTCCTGCTAGATTGAGATGATTGGCACTTTATCTGCCGTGCGCCACGCCAGGTTGGGGGTTTCTGCATTTTTTCTCTCTCCCTTTATAGCGCCTAATCATTGCTTCTTCCCCTGGCCTTCGCTTATGGCGCATACCTCTGGAACCCCCTCCTCACCCCCCCTCGTCCGCTGCTCACTGCTGCACCCTCTGCCCCCCTCCCCCCCGTTGTGTCTCCACCACATTTTATTCCGGCGTGGTGAAGTGGCCCCTAAGGCGTCCGTTTCGTTGCCCGATCAGGGCAGCGCAGCGACGGTCTGGCGCACGAGACAACGTGAGCAAAACCGCACGCCCCGGTGAGGGGGAAGGGGGAGCCCACAGAAGGGTGGAAGGGGGGGAGGCAGTGTGTGGGTGGCCCCGTTCTGCGTCGTCTTGGATGATGTCGGCTGCCCTTACTCAGAGCCTCTCTCCACTTCTGCTTTTCCCCGTCTGTGGTGTTGGCCAGCGCATATGTACGTCGTGCTTGTGCCCACGTCGTTGCCTGGTCTACTCTCTCTGACGATGATCGTATGCACTTTTACGTCCACACATCTCTGCCTGCTCTCTTTCTCTCTGCGTGCTTCTTTCCTCCTCTCGCTGCTGCTCTGCTATGGGGCTCTTTCCGTGCTTCGCCGACACTTCCATTGCCGACGAACATACGCACACGCACGTCAAACCAGAATACATGTGCACACCGGGCTCTTTCCGCTCTGGTTCGGTTACTCTCATGTCAGCGAAACCAACAGATTCATCGATGGAGCCGAGGGCGGTGCCGCATAGCTACCGTAAAAGAGTCCATTCCACAGTCAAGCTTGCGGCACTTGTGTACCAGCCGCTCGAAGCATCTGGCGCGCTGCTCAGCATTCTGCGTGGCAAGCTCTACCATCAGCGCAACGTGCGCAGTGTGTTGGATGTTGTTGCGGTGCCCACTGACACAGGCGACCAAGGCACTCCACGGCGTCGGCGATGCGTGTAGAGTACCTTGGCCACCATCAAACAAAGCCAACAGGAACAGCAGCACCAATAGCAGCTGCTCCCTCCGCGACGACATCCAACGCGGCTCAAGCGCGGCGGCGATGTGCAACTCGTCGCTGCCGCCTACTCCGCCAGCGTTCCTCGAGGGCTGCTGCAAGATGTGCCTTCTCGACCCGGCGGTCCTTGAGGCTGCTGAGCTGTGGCCCGGCACTGCCACGGTGACACAGAACAGCACGCCTGTTTTTCTTCTTGGCGCTGGTATTCCTGGCGCTCGCGTCACCCAGCAGCTGGAAGCCGCTCTGCAGGCAGGCCAGTTGCCGCGCAAAGCCGCTGATCTGCTTCAGCAGCTCCACGAGCGACTTGCCGCAAGTACCCCCTCGGTAAGTCTCACAGAGAACCAGGACGGTGACACGCAGGCGCAAGACTCGCTTCGTGCGGTTGCAGCACCGCCGTCGCCTTCCAGCAGGAGCGAGGGTCGTATGTTGGCGCGGTGGAGGTGACCTTCGCTTCTCGTATGGTGGAGCTCAGCTACCGCAATTACACCATGTCGGAGCTGCTCTCAATGGTATTGCCCCTCCGTGAGGACGCTGATCTTGTGGCGCTCAGTGGCTTTGAGCAGGTGGGGCACATTGCCCACGTCAACCTCTCCGCCGCACATCTGCCCTACGCTGACGTCATTGGGCAGGTCATCCTTGACTGCAACGAGACGGTGGGCGTAGTGGTCAATAAGGTGGACGCCATCAGCAGCGTGTTTCGCGAATTCAAAATGAGCATTATAGGTGAGCGCCGCCGTGCGGATGGCCTTGGTGGCGATGTTGGAGTGGGCGCCAATGTCAGCGACTCTGGAGAGGTTGGCGATTCGCTGACGGCGGAAGAGAAGGCGCTGATTGCACTGGAGGCGTCATCTTTGAATTCTCCTGCGGAGGCGCAGCTCAATCGGACGCTGACAGCAACTGTTCGCCAGCACGGTTGTTGCTTCCGTGTGCCGTACAACCGTGTCTACTGGAACTCGCGCCTGAGCTTTGAGCACGCGCGACTGGTAGATCAGATGAGACCAGGGGATGTGTTGTTTGACGTCATGGCCGGCGTGGGCCCGTTTGCCGTGCCTGCGGCGAAGAAGGGCGTGCAGGTCTTTGCCAATGACCTCAACCCAGTTGCAGCGCAGTACATGAAGGTCAACGCGGAGCTCAACCGCCTACCCGCCAACTCCTTTCACGTATTCAACATGGACGGGCGCCACTTTCTAAACTCGGTGCTCTTCGACAGCATCACCGGAGCGGCAGCATCGAAGAACGAGGCGACGGCTACATCGCACCCAGGATGCGTCTGCACCAGCCGCCGCCACGTGACCATGAACTTGCCAGCCATTGCCGTCGAGTTCCTCGACGTTTTCCAGCCACTCTCCAATACCGGGTCTCTCGCTGGCGAGCAGCAGAGCAACACAGCCACTACAGTGGCTGTAAACGAGCGATGGAATCGCTTACCAGCCCACGTGGAGCCCAATGACATTGACCAAGGCACCCTCTTCCACGTGTACTGCTTCTCAGCCGCGGAAGACCTCATCGCCGATGCTGTGCGGCAAGTGGAGGTAAACCTCGGCTACACGCTCCCACCAGAGAGCATCGAGGAAGTTCTCATGGTGAGAGACGTCGCGCCGACTAAGCGGATGATGTGCGTCAGCTTCACACTGCCGCCAGCCTTCTGGGCAAATCTGCTCGCGTCGCAACCCGGCAAAGACGGCGCACCATTAACCCATGCAGTGACGGCTAGCGCACTCGTGGAGGAGGGGGCGGAGCCGACCGTAAAAAGGGCCAAAGCAGATGCACTGTTAGCGCGAGGCGTTTGAGGTGTGCCTGCACTAACGTCAGAGTTCGCTTCACTCCTCAATTGCCCAAGAAGCAGGAGTGAAGAGGGAAAATAAACTCAAGGACTGGGAGGTGGCGCCGGCAGCGGCGCACGTTTGCATCGGTTGGGTGTTCTTCATCATGTGTCCTCATCCCTGTGAGCAGCGTGCGTGCTTGCGTGTCTTCTCTCCTGCGCTGTTTGTGTGACTGCCGCTTGACTAAGGGGAAAAACGCATTGAGGGCTTGGCTGCTGCGGACGATGCGTACATTGACGGAGGAAGGGGAGTGGTGGAGGGCGGTGGGTGTAGTTAGCTAAGGGGTCGAGGTGGTAATTCTGCATGGCTGAGAGGGGCACATACGTTCTGTGCGGTTTCTGCAATAAAGGGAAAGAGAGGAAGAGAGCGGCTCCTGTGAGTGGGGCCATGCTCTTGACTCAGTTGTCTCCATCTACGTTTCTTCCTCTTCTGCGCTTCTCCCTTCGTGCCACCGTACTTCCTTTCCCTGTCCTGGTCATCCCCGTCACCGCCGCTGCGTCATGCGGCAGCCATTAAGTCACTATCGCTGCTTTGCACTGCCCCCCCTACCCCGCCCTCCTTCCTCCTCGCGGGCGGCGGCGTATTTCTGCTGAACGCAACACAGCACGGGAAGTGAACTTCTTGACCGCTTTCGCACTTCCCCCTCCCCCTCTCTCTTCACCAGCGCCTCCTCCTGCGTAGTAGGCAGCCGCCACGCTGCCTCTGGTGTGTCTGCGAAGGAGAAGGGTGAGCGGCGTAAAGGGCAAGAACAGCGGCAGCACACCAGCAACAGCGCGACGCTGCAAGCCAAAGGCTGAGAGAGGAGGAGGGAAGGAGGTACCTCACTGAACATAGCAGCGCACTATACACTGGCAGGTGCATTCATGTCAGTGTTGCTCTCTTCCCTTTTCAAAGTCCTGCCCTACGCCACCACCGCGAGGGAGAGGCGGGGGGGAGGTCGAAGGAGTCAGTCCTGGTGGAAATGCAGTCCGCTGCTCTGCTGTCCTTCGATAAGGGCGGAGAGGAGGAGGATGGAAAAGCGCTGCAGTGGGTTCCTCCTAACCGAAAGCCGCGCAGTGGCTCATTGGTGCTCGCATGAAGGGTGGAGGTGGCGGGCCGGGTGACTTCAAGTTCACGCTTCTCTTCTCGCAAGGGTAGTGAGAGCACGAAGAGGAGCAGCAGGCACTCGGCCGACTTTAACCAGGAGCATTATCTGCAGCTTCCTGCGGCCGTATAATCCTTCCTTCCACCCTCCAAGTGCCGCTTGCTGTTCCTCATAATTTCACTGCCGCTCTATGCTGGCCTCCTGTCATGAAGAGCTTCACAGGCAAGGCGCACTGACACGCCGGACACGTCATGCACCGCTGCTCTTTTCACTGTCGCTGCACTTCCAGTACTGTCAGAGAGCGTCAGACGTTCAACTCGAGTATCAAACCCCGCAAGAGAACTGAATCACCGCGTAAGTGTCATGGTGTTAGCCCTCACGGATGAAAGACCACGCAGACCGCTTAAAAGCACAAAACACAACAAGGCGCTACCTGCTGGCTCGGCTACCATGGAGAATGCTGGTCGCACTATCCCGGCACAGACCCAGCGCCATGGCCCTTTGAAGGACCTCGTTAAGCTGTGACTCGACGGCTGCCTCGTGGCCACCACATCCTCGGAGATGCCTGTCCGCTTGGAGGGGCGCCGGCCGCTGTCCGCCGGCTTCTGCCCCCCGCTGGAGCTGTGCGCTCGCGAGATGGCGTGCGGAGTGGAGGATCCGTTCCAGGTGCGGCAGATGCGCTCACGCATGCTATGCAAGGCTCGCACTCTAGTGAAGCGGCGCGCCTCTTTCTCGCTTTGCCCGCAGCGAGTCAGTGAGAGCGGCTGCTGCTGCGCTCCCCCTCCCCCCTCGAGGCGCGCACAGGGGTGCGGTGCTGTTTTTCTCGTCGCTCTCCTGTCGCTCTCTGCAGCAGCAAACAAACCGAACGTCGGCGGGGCGAGGGAGGGCACCGGCACTCCTGGCTGTCTTGTCCAGGGGTGAGTGCGGGCGCGACTAGCGGCTTCCCCCCTGCCCTGCTCATCGCCCCAGACCTACACCCCTTTCTGGGCTTGGCTCCCCCCTCCGCCCATGCACGACCGCAGGGGGTGGCTGCTGTGCCCCCATTGGCGGTGGCTAAGCGCGCCGCTGTTCACGGCAGAAATGGCACTCCTGTCCCACGCTCGCCACCCCCGCTTTATCTCTGACCACCTCGCTGCCTGCGCTCTTGACGGGGCTACTCGCCCGTTGCACGCATGCGCGGCCGCCCCCCAAAGAAGTAAGTCAATCGACCCTCGCCCCTCTGCTGGCCAGGATCAGCAGCGAGCGGTCCCCAGCAGCGATGCTCGTGCGGTCGCCATGGTCGCGTGCGCCGCAGCGGGCGCGCCACACGTGGATGGTGCTGATGACGGACGAGTGCGCCACGATGGCGCCGCTGAGCATTGCCGCCTTTGTGCAGCGCACCTTCGATGACAGCTGCTGGGCGGCGGCTAAGGGCTCGGCGGGGCCGGCCGCCGGCATGACGACCAGCGGTGCGCCGTCCGCAGCCGTGGCGCCTGTGAGCTGCTGGCCTGTCTCTTCGCCGCTGGCGACATGCGGACCACCGCCCCTGCCGATTGCCGGAGCACCGGCGGCGAGGGCGCACGCATGGACTGCGGTGGCGCGCCTCCTGTGCGAGAGCGGCGACTGGGTTCGCGCTGCTGCCGTCGTCGACGGGCTTCCGCTGCCGGTGCAACAGGCTGCCAGGCACAAGGCAGTGCGCGAGGAGTGGCCGCTGCCACTGCCCGTGCGGGAGTCGTGGAGGCTGGCAGCGGCTGCGGCGCCACTCCCCGCCCCCGGCGCTGAATGCCCTGCGGGCGCCCTCCAGAGTGTCGCCCTGCCGCGCGCGAACCCCTGGCGTCGTGCCGCACCACCGAGCTTGTGCGGGTGGCCTACGGCTTGAGCCGGCCGCGTGCGACAGACGCCGCGGTGGCCGCCTCGGCTGGTGCGTCGGCGGGTCCCGTGCGTGGGCCGAGGTCGGAGCAGCAGGCGATTGTGGCCGAGCTGTGCGCCGTGGTGCCGTGCTGGAGGCGGTGCAGTGCGTTGCGAATTGGCAGCGGCGGCACCTGGCGCTCGCGGAGGCGGAGGAGGCGACGCCCGGCGCTGCGACTGACACGCGTGCTGGCGCCTTTGACGGGGTGAAGGCGGTGACGGCGGCGCTCTTCCCGTCCGCGCCGACGCGCGGTGCCGGCGAGGTGCACGTGCGCGCAGCGGGCGCCAGCTGGCGCTGACTGGGCGTTCGGGCCTCACACCGTCTCGCGGAGCGGGCGGCCGCCGCTGTACTCGCTGACGCATCTCCAGGTGATCCGGCAAGTGGCGGCCAGCCACCCCGTCATGCTCGCGCAGTGCCTGTGCAGCAGGGCCGTTGTGGATCGGCTGCTGTGTCACGCGGGCGAGGCGGTGGCTGCGGAGGTGGCCCTGCTGCTCCTGGGGCACATCGCAGGCCTGGGCGGCGGCGTGGCGGAGCGGGGGCTGGCGGCGCGGACGCCTCTCGGGGCGGGTGGGGGAGCCGCGGGGGCCGCGCCCGCGAGGGAGTCGGCCGCGTCTACGCGGCTGTCAGACCCGTGCACGGGCCACCGCGGTGTGTCTGCTGCTGCCGCCACAACCACACTGCTCTCACCGGCTGCGTGGAGGCCGGCGCCGGCCAAGGGGGTTGCGTCTGCGGAGACGTGCTGGCGGGCACTGGCGGCGCTGCTCTTTCCTCTCCACCCGTGCATCCACGCCCAGCCCAAGACCGGCAAGGAGAAGCTTCTGTCGGCGCTGCTTGCGGCGCTCGACGCGACGGCGCACATGGGCGCTGCAGACCGCGTGCACACCGGCCGCACGTCGAGCGCTGCTGGCGGTGGGGGCACTGTATCGCTGCCGGTACGGGGCGACACGGGCGTGCCGCGCGGCGGCCGGACGCCCGTGGTGCTCTCCGACAGGGCGCGCAGCGCCATCAAGGCCGCGGTGGAGTCCGTGTGCTCGCCGCTGCTCAGCCACGTGGCGCAGGTGCGCTTTATTCGCCTACCCACGTTTGGCCAGCTGGCGAGGGCGCTCGGCGATCTTGGCGTGGCTGTGCCGAACGCGCTGGCCCAGTGCCTCTTCCTATGCATGGCAGACGCGGCGGTGCCACCATCCGCCTCGGGCGCCTCTAGCGATACTGTGGCTCAGTACCTCTCCTGCGACCCGCCGGGCCGCTGGCTGCACGCGCTGGCGATGCTCGACGCCGCCCATCGGGAGTCGGCGTACCGCGTCTCCGCCGCCCACGAGCGCGCGCTGCTCAGCGGCCTGCAGAGCATCTCCATTACACGCACGTGGCCGGCTGCCCTGCGCACGGTTGCCGCCTTGGAGGGGACGCACCAGGTACTGCCCGACGAGCGCACTCTACCAACGCTCCTCCTCAACCTCAAGCAGCAGTCGTGGCAGGACGCCTTCCACGTGCTGCGGTACGTCCCTGGCGGGGACGCCGACCGGGCCTCGCCATCGGTCCTGCGAGACTTGCAGCTGGTTGCGCTCAAGCATGCTTCGTGGGTGGTCCGCTGCGCCTCATGGCCCACCTGCAGCGCCGCCAAGCCGACGGCTTCATGAGCTACCTCTACTGCTTGTGCGCCGCAGCCCGCGGTGGGAACGCCGAGCTCGCTTTCGAGCACTTCCAGTCGCTGAGGCGTGGGCGGGGCCGGCACTCGGCGTTGCTTTTGCTTTCTCCGTACAATGAGCTGACGGTGGGCGTTGCAGCGGTGGCGATGCTGGACGGTGGCCACGAGGAGGCACTGGTGTCCTTCAGCACGCGCGTGGTGGCCATGCGTGCGGCTGGCGACACAGCAGCACCAGCAGCCGAGGCGGCGGCGGCGGCGTCGGGCCGCCCTCTGCTGACTGCTGGTGGGCGGGAGATGGCCCAGGCGGCGCACGTGTGCGCGCTGCTCGCGCTGCATCGCCACGGCGCATTGGCGTCTTTCCTGACGGGGTGCGCGGCGGCGTCGCTGCCGGCGGTGCTGCGGCGAGTGGTGGTGCTGCAGTGCCTTCTTGGGCTGGGCCACCTGCGCGCGCCTGTGCGACTCGTCTTCGACGTGGTTGGCTACCGAGGCGGCACCCTGCAGGGGGGCGAGGTGCGTGATCTGCAGGATGCGGGCCAGAGCCCGCTGCGGGGGTTCCTCGTTGCTGTGGCGGCGGATCAGCAGGGCGGCGGCACCTTTGAGACGCGGCAGCGCGGGGCAGCAGAGCGTCGCCAGCACCTGTACATATCCGTTGCGCACCAGAGACGCCAGAAGAAGGCGCTAGCGGCGGCGTGGGGGCTGTTCATGCGGGAGCAGGAGGCGGTCCTGCCGCCACACGTCGCTCGCCTCGTTGCGGAGTCAATGGTGGAGGAGGGGGTGGGGGCTGAGTATCTGACAGCGGCTCTGCTGTAGGAGCTGTGCCCGGGCACCGGAGACTCGCCTGTGCTCGTGTGCGGCGCTCCCGCCGCCACCTTCTTCTCGGACCGCTCGTCCACACACGAGCGCTGTCCTACGTGTGTCTTGGAGCTGGAGGTGATGGGGTGTGTGGGTGCGCACAAGTGCACCTCTTTACCACGCCGCCAAACGGGCAGAGGCTGAACGCGTATACAACGGTGTGGGCGTCAGGGCTGAGGCCTTCGGCGCTGGCCCCCGTGGCAGCCGTGCCCGCTCCCTCGCCTGGGGCAAGAGGGGAGGGAGGAGTGCAGGAGGGCATGCGCCCGCGGTGCGCTGCTGCTGCTGCCCACGTGTGCCTGTAGTTTGTGCGTTCGAATGCGGCGAGCGCTGCTCTTGCGTGCGCACGTGCCTTCATCATTGTCTTGGCTCGCTCACTTCCTCCCTCCCTCCTCTCTCTCTCTTTACGCGTGGGTATGCGTTGGAGATGCGCCTGATGCACTGTGCAGTTGTCAGGGATTAATTGTGTCGATCTGTGTTTTAACTCGGTAGGTTGTAGTCTGAGTGGGTGGACGGGACGGCCTTTGGTGGAGACGTGCTCTGAAGGACAGCTTAGCACGAGAGCGGAGACTGGAGAAGGCCGAAGGAGAACGGAGATATGGGGTGGGGCGTACACCGTGTGAGGCTCTTTGGCTCCCCACCTGTTGTTTTCTCAACGATCGAGAGTGAGGTGTGGGGGGCGGTGGTGAAGCGGCTCGTTTGCTCAGCAGCAGTTTTCATGTTAACCCTGGGCAGCTCTCTCTGCCTCTCTCATTTCCTCCTCCTTCCTTGCGCGCCGGCCATTACTTGGGCCGAAGTGCGGTAGAGCTGGTCTGCTGCTTTGCTTTGCCGCACACATCTTTCCGCTGTATCTCGTCTGCCGATAAGCACGGAAGGGGAGCCGCGAGTTGGGGGAGGGGTGAGGAAAAGAGGAGAGGGGAGGTCCCCGAGGGGGGGGGGAGGGGATGGGACTGTCGCGAGGATCGATCTTGAAACCTCTGTCACCTCGCCGCCCCGCTTTCTCTCTGATTTCTCCTTCGGCTGCTGTTTCTACCACTCATCCCTTCTGTTGTGATCGCGTCGTACTGATCATGCGGGTTCTCTTCAGAACCCGTTCCTTCCTCGCTAGAAGACCCTCCAACACCGCCGCACCCACACCGCAACAATCGCTGACTCACCAGCGCCACACAACCAGGACGAAATGTGCTCAGCTCCTCAGTCAGTAAAAGCGCGGACCACATCTCATCAGAGGGAGCAGGCTGGGACGGTCCAGTGAGGGACTGTCACGCTATGTGCAGGCGTGTTTTGCCGTGCGCCTCTCGACAAGGGAGAACCCTATCATTGCGCTCCCGCAGAGCCGGAGATGCAGTGCTTCTCCCTCTTCCTCTTTCTTCCTTCGACTATGACGGCTTCTCTCTCTAACGCTTGTCTCGCTCTCTCTCTCTGTCTCACGCTTCTCTCCTACTCCTCCTCTTCCCTCCTTCTCCTTCACTACCCACGATTCAGCCCCCTTCCGCTCTTTCTCCATTTGCACTGCTGCTGCAGAGGTGAGCCGGCGCGGACACACCGCACGTATTCATCTTCTGTCAGTGAACAGGGGTGGGTAGAGGTCTGACAAGGAAGAGGCGGGTGGGGGGCGTTGTTCAGGGGGAGTGGGGATACAGGGCGCGGGCACACCCACCCGGAAGTTTACCCACCCTCTTGCTGCGCGCGTACGTGCGCGTCCTGGCATCTTTCATTCCTTCTGCTTTCTCTGTAGTCTCGTTTACCCACTACGACTGCCCAAACACTTGCAACCGATCGGCGCAATGATGAAACCATCGGCACTTGATCGTATCCACGTGCGCGAGGAGGACCCGAAGGAGATGTTTGAAATTATCGAGAGCGTCGGCGTTGGCAACTTTGGCGTCGTCCTCAAAGCCCGCAACCGTGTCACTGGTGATATTGTCGCCATCAAGCAGGTCCCGCTCAGCGACACAGATAAGGAGGACCTGGACATCATTGTGAAGGAAGTGGAGATCCTGCAGGAGTGTGACCACCCGAACATCGTGCGCTTCTATGGCACGTATCAATCGATGGGAGTCCTGTGGATTGTCATGGAGTACTGCGAAGGCGGGTCTGTCGACATGGCATACGATCAGTTGCGCCGCCCACTCTCGGAGCCACTCATCGCCTACGTGTGCCGCCAGGCCCTGCTCGGCCTGCTTTACCTTCACGAGCGTCACGTCATTCACCGCGACATCAAGGGCAGCAACTTGCTACTCACCAAAGTCGGCCAGGTGAAGCTGGCCGACTTCGGTGTTAGCACGGTGCTCAAGCACACCTT
This sequence comes from Leishmania lainsoni, assembly GCA_003664395.1. Lineage (NCBI taxonomy): Eukaryota > Euglenozoa > Kinetoplastea > Trypanosomatida > Trypanosomatidae > Leishmania > Leishmania lainsoni. The sequence continues at coordinate 106,269 of RAIA01000081.1, forward strand.
GTCGAGGCGCAACTCCTTCATTGGCACGGCGCTGTGGATGGCGCCGGAGGCCCTCGCAGAGAAGGACTACGACAGCCGCGCCGACATCTGGTCTTTGGGGATTACCACGATTGAGCTGGCGGAGGGGCAGCCGCCGCACCTAGGCATGCACATTGCCCGCGCGGTGTTCTTCATCCCCCTTAACGACCCGCCAACCCTACAAGCCAAAGAGCGCTGGTCACCGCAGATGCACATGTTCGTCCGCCGCCTGCTGACCAAGGACAAGGAGCTGCGCCCTTCCGCAGCCATCATGCTGATGGACCCTTTCGTGTCACCCGGGGCCGTCGCCTCACAGGAGGACATGGCTGCAGTGGTGGAGCAGCTCCTCGCGCGTCGCCGGTCCATCGGTGAGGGGCAGAACGGCAGCGACGGGGACAGTAATGCGTCTGCCATGACGATTGTCACGCGGGCACCGTCGGTGGTGGGAGCCGACGAAGGCGCGGGAGAAGAGGGGGGTGAGGGGGCCGCAGCTATCCCCACTGATGAGGTGGCAGCTCAGTGGCTCGATGAGCACGTGTCGCCGCGGCGAAGAGCTTCACGAGCCACTGGCCGGGCAGCTGCAAGAGCTAGTGGAGGGGCCGCGGGTGCAAGGGCTGCCACTGGCGGCCGAGGTGCGCCGCTTGGTGGGCGACTGGTGCTACTACCGCTGCTGCACCTGGAGGACATGTCCTTCGATGCACTGAGCGGGTGTGGCCGCACGTTACTCTGCGGCAGCACCGCCAGTACCGGCGGTATTGATTCCGTGGGCGGCGCAGCCACATCTAGCGTTGGGCTGTTCGGCGCCGGTACTGCAGGCGGAGCAACGTTGTCGTCTGGTGGTGTGGCAAGCGGCGTCTGGGGAGGTGGGTCACGTGTAGGCGTGCCTGGAGCCACGCAGACGACGCTAGACGGCATCTACATGGGGGAGAGCAACAACAACACTTCCATGATGGCCAACGTGAGCCGTTACTATCATTCCTCGTTCCTGATGCCCACATCAGCCGGCGGTGGCGCCGCACCGGTGACGTCTCCGTACCCCCCGGTGTACGGGCCGCCTTTTCACGAGGGTCGACTAGTGACTGCTGCTGCTCATGGCGATGCTCTGGCCGAGACGGCCAACTTGCTGGGCTGCAATGTGGAGGCGTTCTCCTCGCAATTTCTCCGCCTTTTCGAAACAACTACGCTGCGCACTGTTCAGGAGGTGTTTCTATACCACCAATACCTTCCGTACACCCGCGCAGTGTCCGAGGAGGAGGCGAAGCACGCGCAGCGGATGAGGCTGCTCTGCGGCACGGTGCTTAAGAACGTGTACGCGGCTACGTGTGAGAGTGCGCGGAATGCGTAGCGCAATGGGACCAATGAAAAAGAGGTGCACGTTGGAGGAAAGCCGGGCTGGCGGGGATGTCGGCGCGGCTGACGAGCAGCCCTGCTGGAGGTCAGGACCAACGAGGAGGGATGGCGAGAACGCGTGACGCGACTTGTCTCTGTACTTCCGTTGGTCAGCTCACGATGTGACGGTTCTCTGCTACTCCGATGTAGAGCAATGCATATGCTCGATCGTGGATGCGCGTGTATGCGTGTGTGTGCATGTCCTGCCCTCCTTTGCCGGATGACTCTCTTCTCTCTCATTCTCTCTTTTTTTTCCACTCCGTCTGTGCGGCCTCCGTCGTTGTGTTCTCTGCGCTTCCCCCCCGCCTGAATGTCGCGTCTGTTGCCCATCTCGAGCGCGCCGCTGCCAACAAGGGACAGACGTGCGCGGCAGACAACCCACACGCATACCTGCGCTGGCGGAGAGGATCCGTTTGCCTCTCTCATTACTGCCTTCTCTTCTCCCCTGCAGAAGAACGGACAGCGCACCGGAATGAGTGCGCTAAACTTCGAGGACGTTGTCGAGGTGGAGGACCGCCGCACTCCGGTGGACACCTCCTCCATAGACAACATGGACAAGGAGGCCATTCGCGACGAGCTGCGCCGCCTGGACTCCGAAAAGGCGGCACTCGAGGCGAAGCTGACGGGCGCACTTCAGTATCTCGCCTCGACCTCGGTCGGGCTGCATGGCCGCTTGCTTGACAACGAAGGGTTCCCGCGTGACGACTGCGACCTATACGCAGTTCGCACCGCCCGAAACACAGCCGACTCTACACGAAACGACTTGCGCGCGCTGAGTGAAAAGATGCACAGCCTGCTCAGTGCGCTGCATCACCAGACACAGGAGGAGGCTCAGCTGCAGATGGTGCAGGACGCCGCCGCCCGACGGCAACGACAGGCAGCGGTGGAGAAGCGAGCGCAACGCATAGCAGAGCTGCAGCGTGTCGCGCAGCTTAAGCCGTGTTTAGTGGTGGCGAAAGTGGACGCCAATAGTCCAGCCGAGGAGGCCGGGCTCTCTGTTGGCATGCAGGTCCTGCAATACGGTGCGATAACGCGGACAGAGCTGAATGCAGAGGGCCTACAGGCTCTAGCGAGGGAAACAGCTGCCCACGAGGGGGAGCCGATTGTAGTGTGGGTGCGGAAGCCAAGCGAGTTGGACGATGACCCGTTCGAGATTGTAATGGTGCCTCAGCGATGGCAAGGGCCTGGGCTGCTTGGCTGCGCCTTGGACAAAGTCGAAGACGAAAGTGCCTGAAGGTTGCTGATAGGTGAGAAGCTCCCCCTCCCCCCTCCTGGCGTTGTAGTGGTCTTAGTCCGGCGGGTGTTCTCGCCATTCCGTGCGCATGCACGTGTGTATGGTTTTGGTGTGGTGTGTGTGTGTGTGTGCTGGCACTATCGGTGAACGATCTGCGGTGAGCAGCCCTGTGTGAGCGTAAGACAGGTGCACAGTACTGCTTGCTATAAGTTGACTTTGTGGATGTAAAGGGCTTAGCCCACACGTGCACTCCCGATCAAGTCCGCCACCTCCCCCTCCCTCGCTTTCTCTCCTCCGGCCCCTCATGAAGTGAAGTTCACCGATCGCTGCAAAACACCCACATTGTGCTCACGGTGTGTGCGTGAGTGGTGTGTGTGGTGTGTGTGCGGCATCGCATGCTTATCTATTTACCTGCCACCCTTCCTCCGTCTGCACTTCTACTTGACGGACAACTCACCTTCCTCCTACCCCGCTTGTCTCTCCGATAAGGCAGCATACATGAGTCACGCACAGGCAGAGAGAAGCCTATACACTCACAGATACACGCGTGCTCGTGCAGTCCTGTCCCCACCTGAACGCCATCATGCGACTACTTGCGCGAGTGCGTCAAGGTTCTCTTCTTCATACTTAGGCTGTTGCTCTCTTTCCTCACCTCTCTCGCTTTCCTTCTTGTCTTTCGTGCATGTGTGTTCTGCTGAAGCAACGCCGCCAACCTCGGTGCGCACATCACCACTCTAAATACCGACACCTCTGTTTCTACTTGTGAGCTGGCGTCAGCGTGTCTTGACGACTCAGCTGATGCGCCGACAAGCAAGCCCATCAGTGCAGACTGTCGTGTGGGTGTGCCTAAGAAGCATGAATCATGCCGCACAACGTTTGTCTCCCCCCTCTTTCTTCCCCCACTTAGCCCACAGCGAGTCAGTGAGAGCGGCTGCTGCTGCGCTCCCCCTCTCCCCCTCGAGGCGCGCACAGGGGTGCGGTGCTGTTTTTCTCGTCGCTCTCCTGTCGCTCTCTGCAGCAGCAAACAAACCGAACGTCGGCGGGGCGAGGGAGGGCACCGGCACTCCTGGCTGTCTTGTCCAGGGGTGAGTGCGGGCGCGACTAGCGGCTTCCCCCCTGCCCTGCTCATCGCCCCAGACCTACACCCCTTTCTGGGCTTGGCTCCCCCCTCCGCCCATGCACGACCGCAGGGGTGGCTGCTGTGCCCCCATTGGCGGTGGCTAAGCGCGCCGCTGTTCACGGCAGAAATGGCACTCCTGTCCCACGCTCGCCACCCCCGCTTTATCTCTGACCACCTCGCTGCCTGCGCTCTTGACGGGGCTACTCGCCCGTTGCACGCATGCGCGGCCGCCCCCCAAAGAAGTAAGTCAATCGACCCTCGCCCCTCTGCTGGCCAGGATCAGCAGCGAGCGGTCCCCAGCAGCGATGCTCGTGCGGTCGCCATGGTCGCGTGCGCCGCAGCGGGCGCGCCACACGTGGATGGTGCTGATGACGGACGAGTGCGCCACGATGGCGCCGCTGAGCATTGCCGCCTTTGTGCAGCGCACCTTCGATGACAGCTGCTGGGCGGCGGCTAAGGGCTCGGCGGGGCCGGCCGCCGGCATGACGACCAGCGGTGCGCCGTCCGCAGCCGTGGCGCCTGTGAGCTGCGGGCCTGTCTCTTCGCCGCTGGCGCATGCGGACCACCGCCCCTGCGATTGCCGGAGCACCGGCGGCGAGGGCGCACGCATGGACTGCGGTGGCGCGCCTCCTGTGCGAGAGCGGCGACTGGGTTCGCGCTGCTGCCGTCGTCGACGGGCTTCCGCTGCCGGTGCAACAGGCTTCCAGGCACAAGGCAGTGCGCGAGGAGTGGCCGCTGCCACTGCCCGTGCGGGAGTCGTGGAGGCTGGCAGCGGCTGCGGCGCCACTCCCCGCCCCCGGCGCTGAATGCCCTGCGGGCGCCCTCCAGAGTGTCGCCCTACCGTCGCGCGAACCCCTCGCGTCGTGCCGCACCACCGAGCTTGTGCGGGTGGCCTACGGCTTGAGCCGGCCGCGTGCGACAGACGCCGCGGTGGCCGCCTCGGCTGGTGCGTCGGCGGGTCCCGTGCGTGGGCCGAGGTCGGAGCAGCAGGCGATTGTGGCCGAGCTGTGCCGCCGTGGTGCCGTGCTGGAGGCGGTTCAGTGCGTTGCGAATTGGCAGCGGCGGCACCTGGCGCTCGCGGAGGCGGAGGAGGCGACGCCCGGCGCTGCGACTGACACGCATGCTGGCGCCTTTGACGGGGTGAAGGCGGTGACGGCGGCGCTCTTCCCGTCCGCGCCGACGCGCGGTGCCGGCGAGGGTGCACGTGCGCGCAGCGGTGCGCCGGCTGGCGCTGACTGGGCGTTCGGGCCTCACTCCGTCTCGCGGAGCGGGCGGCCGCCGCTGTACTCGCTGACGCATCTCCAGGTGATCCGGCAAGTGGCGGCCAGCCACCCCGTCATGCTCGCGCAGTGCCTGTGCAGCAGGGCCGTTGTGGATCGGCTGCTGTGTCACGCGGGCGAGGCGGTGGCTGCGGAGGTGGCCCTGCTGCTCCTGGGGCACATCGCAGGCCTGGGCGGCGGCGTGGCGGAGCGGGGGCTGGCGGCGCGGACGCCTCTCGGGGCGGGTGGGGGAGCCGCGGGGGCCGCGCCCGCGAGGGAGTCGGCCGCGTCTACGCGGCTGTCAGACCCGTGCACGGGCCACCGCGGTGTGTCTGCTGCTGCCGCCACAACCACACTGCTCTCACCGGCTGCGTGGAGGCCGGCGCCGGCCAAGGGGGTTGCGTCTGCGGAGACGTGCTGGCGGGCACTGGCGGCGCTGCTCTTTCCTCTCCACCCGTGCATCCACGCCCAGCCCAAGACCGGCAAGGAGAAGCTTCTGTCGGCGCTGCTTGCGGCGCTCGACGCGACGGCGCACATGGGCGCTGCAGACCGCGTGCACACCGGCCGCACGTCGAGCGCTGCTGGCGGTGGGGGCACTGTATCGCTGCCGGTACGGGGCGACACGGGCGTGCCGCGCGGCGGCCGGACGCCCGTGGTGCTCTCCGACAGGGCGCGCAGCGCCATCAAGGCCGCGGTGGAGTCCGTGTGCTCGCCGCTGCTCAGCCACGTGGCGCAGGTGCGCTTTATTCGCCTACCCACGTTTGGCCAGCTGGCGAGGGCGCTCGGCGATCTTGGCGTGGCTGTGCCGAACGCGCTGGCCCAGTGCCTCTTCCTATGCATGGCAGACGCGGCGGTGCCACCATCCGCCTCGGGCGCCTCTAGCGATACTGTGGCCCAGTACCTCTCCTGCGACCCGCCGGGCCGCTGGCTGCACGCGCTGGCGATGCTCGACGCCGCCCATCGGGAGTCGGCGTACCGCGTCTCCGCCGCCCACGAGCGCGCGCTGCTCAGCGGCCTGCAGAGCATCTCCATTACACGCACGTGGCGGCTGCCCTGCGCACGGTTGCCGCCTTGGAGGGGACGCACCAGGTACTGCCCGACGAGCGCACTCTACCAACGCTCCTCCTCAACCTCAAGCAGCAGTCGTGGCAGGACGCCTTCCGCGTGCTGCGGTACGTCCCTGGCGGGGACGCCGACCGGGCCTCGCCATCGGTCCTGCGAGACTTGCAGCTGGTTGCGCTCAAGCATGCTTCGTGGGTGGTTCCGCTGCGCCTCATGGCCCACCTGCAGCGCCGCCAAGCCGACGGCTTCATGAGCTACCTCTACTGCTTGTGCGCCGCAGCCCGCGGTGGGAACGCCGAGCTCGCTTTCGAGCACTTCCAGTCGCTGAGGCGTGGGCGGGGCCGGCACTCGGCGTTGCTTTTGCTTTCTCCGTACAATGAGCTGACGGTGGGCGTTGCAGCGGTGGCGATGCTGGACGGTGGCCACGAGGAGGCACTGGTGTCCTTCAGCCGCGCGTGGTGGCCATGCGTGCGGCTGGCGACACAGCAGCACCAGCAGCCGAGGCGGCGGCGGCGGCGTCGGGCCCCCTCTGCTGACTGCTGGTGGGCGGGAGATGGCCCAGGCGGCGCACGTGTGCGCGCTGCTCGCGCTGCATCGCCACGGCGCATTGGCGTCTTTCCTGACGGGGTGCGCGGCGGCGTCGCTGCCGGCGGTGCTGCGGCGAGTGGTGGTGCTGCAGTGCCTTCTTGGGCTGGCCACCTGCGCGCGCCTGTGCGACTCGTCTTCGACGTGGTTGGCTACCGAGGCGGCACCCTGCAGGGGGGCGAGGTGCGTGATCTGCAGGATGCGGGCCAGAGCCCGCTGCGGGGGTTCCTCGTTGCTGTGGCGGCGGATCAGCAGGGCGGCGGCACCTTTGAGACGCGGCAGCGCGGGGCAGCAGAGCGTCGCCAGCACCTGTACATATCCGTTGCGCACCAGAGACGCCAGAAGAAGGCGCTGCGGCGGCGTGGGGGCTGTTCATGCGGGAGCAGGAGGCGGTCCTGCCGCCACACGTCGCTCGCCTCGTTGCGGAGTCAATGGTGGAGGAGGGGGTGGGGGCTGAGTATCTGACAGCGGCCTGCTGTAGGAGCTGTGCCCAGGGCACGGGAGACTCGCCTGTGCTCGTGTGCGGCGCTCCCGCCGCCACCTTCTTCTCGGACCGCTCGTCCACACACGAGCGCTGCCTACGTGTGTCTTGGAGCTGGAGGTGATGGGGCTGTGTGGGTGCGCACAAGTGCACCTCTTTACCACGCCGCCAAACGGGCAGTGGCTGAACGCGTATACAACGGTGTGGGCGTCAGGGCTGAGGCCTTCGGCGCTGGCCCCCGTGGCAGCCGTGCCCGCTCCCTCGCCTGGGGCAAGAGGGGAGGGAGGAGTGCAGGAGGGCATGCGCCCGCGGTGCGCTGCTGCTGCCCACGTGTGCCTGCAGTTTGTGCGTTCGAATGCGGCGAGCGCTGCTCTTGCGTGCGCACGTGCCTTCATATTGTCTTGCTCGCTCACTTCCTCCCTCCCTCCTCTCTCTCTCTCTTTACGCGTGGGTGTGTTGATGTTGTCGTGCCTCCGCTACGTAGTGAAGAGGACGTTGTTCTTTGAGCTTACCGCCATACACTCACAAGTCTACTGCGGGAGTTAGTTGATTAACCGGACTGTGTAGTGCCATCAACGAAGCGTTGTCATTTTATCGTGATGGCCCAGGTGAAGTCCACGATTGAGCGACTGCGAGAGGTGTCGCACGTGTCGGACCTCCCTGCTGTCATCAAGCTCATTATGAAGCGAAAGATCGACATTAAGAGGCCTGACGCAGATGGCCGCACGGCGCTCCACTACGCTTGTATGAATGACAACAGGCTTTTGGTGTCGTACCTCCTCTCGCGTGGCGATATCGATGTCGATTGGAAGGATAAGGATGGCAAAACTGCGCTTCAGCTGACACCTGTGGCGGCTCGCTTTGATATGCGACTTCTGTTTTCAGAGATGATGGCGATCCAGCAGGCGCGTGAGCGTCCGTCAACACAGAGGGGCGAAGAGGCGAATGAGCAGATGCTCGACAATAACCTGCGCGAGTCTGACAAAGTGAGCCCTGCTACGATGCGGAAGATTCTGGTGTGCCTGGTGTTGCCGCTGCTGGTGTTAATCTTCTACAATGGTATCCTCTTTGCGCTGCAGTTCATTGCGGGAACGCTGTGCTTTTATTACTTAGCCGTGGCTTACTTTGTGTCCGAAGTAGCCATTCGGCCGCCCTGGTATCACCACCACCCTGGCGCTTGCTCCCTGACCATGAAGGGGTGCCCAGACTACTGGCAAGGGTGGGTCTATGACCCCAAGCGGGACTTCGGCCTCGAGTACGACGATGTCGAGTTCCCGTCGACGGACCATTACACGCTGCGCGGGTGGTACGTCCCTCCACCGCCGGGGAGGGCACGAGAGATGGGCGTTGTCCTGGTGCACGGCGGTGGCCGCGACCGTCGCTCGTGGGAGCGACACCTGCCGTTTTTGCACAACGCCGGCTACGGCTGTTTGTTGTTCGACTTTCGAGAGCACGGCCTGAGCAGCGGCAGGATGCGGGGCTTTACCTTCGGCATCAAGGAGCGCTTTGACGTTGTAGCGGCGTGCAACCTCATGCAGTCCAAGTACGGCTACAAGCGCATCTGTGCCATGGGAACCAGCGTTGGCGGCTCCTCGGTGATAATGGCGGCCGCCATAGATAAAAACATCGACGTCGTCATTGCTGAGAACGCAATCACCACGTCGGCGACCCTGCTGGATCAGCAGATGGTGACGGTCTTGGGTGGCTACTTTGCCCAGAAACGGTATAGCGTGGTACTCTTCCGACTGTTCCGCTGGTGCGCCACCTTCTGGCTCAACTGGCGCATTGGCAACAAGCCGTCGAAACATTGCCAGGCACTGCACTGCATCGACAAGATATCGCCGCGACCAATTCTGCTGATGCACGGCATGAACGACACTCTGGTGCCGGTGCGCCACTCGGAGATTTTGTTCGATGCGGCGCTAGAGCCAAAGCAGCTGTACATATGTGAGGCTGCCTTCCACTGCGGCCTTTACAACACAAAGCCAGACGAGTATGAATCGACAGTGCTTGAATTTTTGGAGAAGTACGGCGTTGCCTCATCCCCATCCCCATCCCCATCCCCATCCCCATCATCGCCCAAGGAGGGCAAGAAGGACCAGTAGTGGTACTGCTGCTGGCCAAGCCCATCTCTGTTGCCCTCCCTCTCTGTGTATGCGTCTATACACAGTGTCGCATCCTCCGATCTTTTACTACCACCAGAGTCGGCCACCACCACCACCACCACCACCACGTCAGCTGCTGCTGCTGCTATACATGACTCGCACGGGCAGTCAGGGATTGTGTTCTTCTCTCCTTTTTTTTCGTATGTACGGCCAGGCTGACCCCCCCTCCCCCCTTCAAGTGCGCCTGGCCGCTTTGCCTTTGGTCAGCCATGTCACACCGACACGGGCATGCGCTGAAATATCGGGGTCAAACGCCTGCGACGTGACATGAAGTGCCTGGAGGGGGGAGGGGGATGCCGTCTCTCCACTCTCTGGCTTATATCCCCCTCCCCGCTGTTGTCAGCAGGGGAGTATTTTCTCCCGTTCTTCCCAGTCTCGCATTTTTTTTTTCCGTCCTTGTCGCTGCGGGCCCACATCTGTTGAGGCACACTTCGGCAACTGTATACGGCAACGTCAGGATTGACTGCCAGGGTTACCTGATTGCTTGCTTTGCTCTCCCTCACTCTGTTGTCTGTCCCTCTCTCCTTTTCTTCTTATCTGCTTCTTGTTTTGCCCCTGGCGATTGCCGTTATCGCTGAGAGAGCAGTGTAGCGACGCCCTCTTTTTCCTCGCTCTCTCTCTCTCTCTGTGTCGGCCTGTAGATGCAATACCGAAAGAGAGGTCAGTGGTGCGTGCAGTCGCACCTCTGACCTTCACCCACCACCCGCCTTCCTGTTCACACAGATGTCCTCTCATCCCTTTTATTTTCTTCCGGTGTGTGTGTGTGCGCCTCCTGCACTTTTCGACACTTCTCTCTTCCTCACCTGTGGACCTCCGTCTGCCCTCCCGCACCCTCCACCCTTCGCCGCGTTCTCGTTCTTCTCACTCATCCTCACTCCTCTCCATCGGTTAACAGAGTCCTCTTAGGGTACTGGGTGGTTTCCCGGTGCGTCTGCGTACAGTCACCATCTGGCCATGATCAGCGAGACCCTGCAATCCTAATCATAGACCCAAGGACTCATGCGTGACCAATTTGTTTTGGAGAGCGGCGGGGGGCGGGCTGAGAGGAAGGGGGGTGGGTGCCGGAGCGGAGAAGGAGCACCAGCCGCCCCACACACAACGTGCGTGGATTCCTTTACTGTTTTCCTGTGCACGTCTGCTGGCTGGTGTGTTGCACTACGATGCAGACGACTATGGTGGTATCCCCACGTCTCTCGTTCTCTGTGCCCAGCCGTACGGTGATCATCTCTTGCGGGCGCCACCGCAGGACTGTCCCCTCGATGTCGGTCGGTCTTCTGTTTCTTTCTTCCTTTCATATTCTCTCACTTTAAATGTGCTCAACCGCAACTCAGCGCCAGCGCATCGAACATGCATGACCTCCCCCGCACTGTGTTTCCCGTGAGCCTTGACCCTGCTTAATCTTTCTCCCCTGCTCTATTCCTGTGGTTCTCCCTCATGGATGGCGTCTGCTTGCATGGGCATGTAAACGCAACTTCGCAGTGCCCCTTTCATCTTTGTCATACCATCAACCCCTCCCTCTCCAGCAAGTCGCCAAGACACTGGCGCAAGCCACGATAGCGGCAACACGGAACGCTTCCCTCTTTCTCTTCCCACAGCGACCACCCACACCTGGTAAGCGGCCCTCGTGTTTGTTGTGCGAACCCACGTGCCTGTGCATGCGCTTGTGTGGTTGCTCATGGGCCTTTCCACAGCGTCCTCTCTTTCCTGTCAGTAGCAGGGCTGCGCACACTTTCACAGGAGGCCTCGCACCCATTGTCCTCCTTTGGCTTCAACAGAATGGACGTGAAGGGCACCATTGTGGATTGCAAGCGCAGCGGCACAGAGGAGGTCATTTTCCGCTTCCTCATCCTTGACGCCCCGAGCCCAAGCAGCTTGCCCACCTACGTGAAGCTCCTGCAGCGACAAAATGTGCACCATCTCGTGCGCGCCTGCGGCCCCACCTACAACGCCGAGTTAGTGGAAAAGAATGGCATCCAGGTGCACGGGTGGACCTTCGACGATGGCGCGCCGCCAACACGGGCTGTGATGGACCGGTGGCTGGACTTGCTATCTCAGGAGGTCGGCAAGACGCCACCGGAGACTATCGCGGTCCACTGCGTGGCGGGTCTAGGGCGGGCGCCGATTTTAGTAGCGTTGGCACTGGTGGAGTATGGTAACATGGCTCCGCTGGATGCCGTTGGCTATGTTCGCGAGCGGCGGAAGGGTGCCATCAACCAGGTGCAGCTGAATTGGCTTATGCGGTACAAGCCGCGCCATCACCAAGCAAGTGATCGTTCGCTTGTCTGCACCAACTGCGCTGTGATGTGAAGGGTGCTAGAGAGGCGAGACCGCCTGCGCCTCTGTCTTGGTAGGTATTCGCGGCGCCGTTAATTTTTGCCTTTGTAAACGGGTGATGGGGAAAAGAGAGGGAGGGAGTAGTGCAGCGGCTGCCTGTATGGCGTCTGCAACAGACTGCACGAGCAACAATCGCAGCGGAGCGACGGTGACAGATGAGGTGCATCGCGCGGACGGTCCCCTTGCGCCCTTCCCCCGCCCTTTGCTCTTACTTCCCTGCGGCTTTTTCCGTTAGTGTCTTTCCTTTGCGCTCACGTCTTTGGTCTCTTCTGCAGCACACAGGTTTCGTGTCTGTGTTGTGCGCGTGGCTCTGTGGATGGCTTTGTGCCCGCACACTCTGCTTGTCTTCACCGTCATGCCGACGCTTCTTCCAACTCACGTCTTTCTCCGTGCAGGTGTCTGTGAGCGCGTCTGTGCTTCGATTCTTTTGCGTGTTTACCCCAAGACGGCGCTCCGGATGATGTGAGCCACCTCGTCCTGGTGCCAGGGTGCAGGACCCACTCCATGGGGAGGCCAAGAACCTGCCGCCTGGTCCCCAGTATGGCTATGTGGATTCTTGGTGTTGGCGGGCATGCCTGCGCTGGCGCTGTGCGGAGGAGACGTGCGGCCCTAACAATGTCATTCATGCTTCACTCAGTGCGAATCGTGCGGAGGATTCGAGGAGTACTGACACATCCACACTCACATCCTTTATTGTCTGGTTCTGCTCGTGCTGCGCAGCGGTGGTGTGGAGCGCATTGCTGTACTCGGCCTGCGCTGGATGCTCTGGTATTGCAGTGGGAGTGAACGGCGCTCAACGGGGTTGGTTGGCCTTGACTGCTTGACGGATCGCCGATGCAGGTCTTACGATGCAAGAGACGCACTTAACCCCCCCCCCCCCCTACACACACAGACGGATTTGCAAGGGCTTTGGTCTCACAGGTTCTACAGTACTCTGGTGTAGCAAGAGAAGAGAGAAGCACGGCGGTGGCGTCTCCGTGGCTCATTACAACAGGCGACGCATAGGTGTGGGGCCCTGCTGTTCTCGAGGACGGGGCTGGGGTTCTGACGGCCTGGCTTTGCACCGGTGTCCCTACTGGACGGGCACACTTCACGTTCGGCAACGTGCCTGAAGGTCACAGGGTGACACAGAAAGTTCTCAACAAGGTACCAAGCGGCGTCGCACGCAGTCTTCATGTTGCTGGAATGGACGCCTCCTCACGCAGTTGGATACGGGAGATACGAAGATACCACCTGACTGGGCTGGGGCCATTCGGCGCGATGGGCTCCATGACAAGCCCTTGCTATCTCTGCAAGCGATAATAGCCACCTCGACATGACACAGCGCAGACGGGCCCACGGAGGCGTCACCTTCGTGCTCGGCTGCTCCATTTGCAATGGGTGCACTGTCACCACAGCGCCGCGTGACCAAGCTCATTGTCCACTTTGAAGCGGGATATAGCCCGGCGCCGCCAGTGATAACTGGCGCCCAGCTGCACTGCAGCCTGATTGCCAAGTTGACCGCAGAGCCCGCGCCGACCACCGCACACCCGAAAGCGCACCAAGGGGAGGCGCATCACCCATGCAGTGACACCCGCACAGCGCATACACAGCTTCCAGGTATCCCTCATTGATAGGTGAGATTCCTGGCCGGTAGAACGGCCACCAGGAAAGCTGTCCCATGTGGTAGAACCTCTTATAGGTCTCCCTGTACACCAACACTGATGCGATTGGAGGGGCTCTTGAGAAGGTACCCTGTGTGTCGCCCGAGCACCACCCTCTCGGATGCGCTCATCAGCGAGCTCGAAAGAGCGAGCCCCGAGGGATGGGTACGGTCCTTCAACGCACTCACCCCAGCGACCCTCAATCCGTGGCACGCATCCAGGTTCCCCACCCCCTGCACACTAAGTGCACCGGCAATGCGACACGGCGACCGCTGCCTCAATGCGAAAGGTGCAGACGGGTGTGTTGGTGAAGATGCCCCAGCGGAAGTCAAGGCGGCCCCCGGCAGCCCCCCCAAACCGCTCACGCCAGTGAGCTCGAGGTGGCACCCCGCGCGGTCCACTGCGACTGCGCCCGAACGTCGCGAATTCACTGTGAGAGTGTCAAGACTCTCCCGATGCACTGCAGGAAAGTGCTGCTGAGCAGCAACAACCCCAGTGTCGCCGGCAGTCGCGTCCCCTCTACGTGAAGAGAGGGGCTGCTGCACCCCTCCTGAAAACCGCAGAAGCCCGGTGATGATTCTGTGTCCTAGCGCTGCGTGGTGCCGGGCTACTCGAGCGAATGGCCTCGCGACGACTGCGCGACCATCTGGGAGGGAGGCTGCCGCCAAAAGCACACCGGCTTCCACCCCCGCCGCTACACCGTGGACCCGTGGGCTTGTTACTGCACGAAGCAGTGCAGCCTCAGTCCGGTGCCCAGGTGAGAGTGGCGCTTGTGGTCTGAGGCTGCGCGTTTGGCCGGGTAAATCACGCCGCTGCGAAGGTTCAACGTAGGTACGAGCCCCATAGTGCTGACTCATGGATGTCTCAGGCGGCCGTCCCGCCCGTACTCGCTTCCCCAAGGCGAAACGGAGGAGAGCAACGTTTTCACGCGGAGTCCCACAGGGATCTGCCTGAGGCCCTCTTCTCTTTGGTGCCGCAGGCTCCCTGAGCGTGGAGCTGTGCAAGACACTCGGGCTGCGCCACGCCCTCTTTGCTTATGGCGCCACACTCTTCACTCCTTCCACAGAGCACGATGTCAGAGAAGCCACGCCTATCAAGGGACCTCGGACTCAGGAGAGTGCAGAATGCCCCTGCTGCCACGGACTCACTGCAATCTCCCGCCTGTCGCGGCACATGCAGGCAAGCCGCCTAGGCAGGTCCCCTTCATGTGACAGCGGTGGGAGTGGCGGAGCGGAGGCAGCGAGTCCTCTTCCCCCGGCAACAGCGCCGCTCTGGAGCGGCCCCCAGGGGCGAACATGCGAGTGCTGGGGGCCGTGCTGTGACCCACGACTGACGTGGCGTGCCGTAATCCAAAGGAATCGTTGCAGCGGCCAGAAGAGCACGAGTGGTGGACGGACGGGGCGCGAGGAGCTCCATGGCGGTCAGCTCCATAGTGCATGCGTGCGAAGTATGCGGCGTCTCCGGCATCTGACCGGGTGGGCTGACGAGAGCACCCCGGATTGGAGCATCGAGTTCTCCAGGCGCCGGTGTAAAGGAGGCGTGGCGCCGCGCTGTGGGGTGGCTGGGGGCGCGGGGTCTCCGGGGGCCTTGGCTTGGGCTGGCCAGCTGTCTCGTGGGCTCCTGAGGACGCACCTGGGTTCCCGCCGCCGCCCGCACGATAGTCACCACCGCCGCTGCCCTCGCGCAAAAGTGTCGACGCGACCCGCGTGGATCAGAGCACGCTGTCCACCCGTGTCTCTGTGTGTCACCAATCGCGCGGCGGGTACCGGAGGAAGGAAGGAGGGGCCATGCGGAGCCCGTGAGTCGCACGGCTCGATTCGACGGCAGGCCGGTTTGTCCTAGACGGCCGGGATGTCGCCGTCGTGAGGGAGAGGCTGTGGGCGTATGCATATACTTCTGGATCAGACTCGTGGTAGACTGAACACGCTGGAGAAGGAGCTGTTCAGAGTACACGTGAGCAGCGCGGCGGTTTTTGTAGTTTGGATGTTGATGAGGTGGGCCCGTGTTTTTCGCTTTTTGCCAGTCTGTGTGTCCTGCGTCGATCTGCGTGCTTCGCAATAGAGACTCTCTTTCACTGGCGGTTGGCTCGCCTCGCCTCTCCGTTCTTACGCATTGCCGCTGCTCTTGTTTGGGCTTCTGTTCCGGACAGGTGTGGTACCGCATGCAAGTCTTAAGCGGTGCGCTGTGAGTGCCACCATCGCTGCTGTTTTTGTATTTTCTACCGCTTTCGTTGATGTGCCTTGACGGCTGTGCCCACTTCGCGAACTGTTCCACCGCGTCATGCGCGGATGTCTTTGTGCGTTACCGCTGCTGCAGGCTACGCTGTGTGTTCGACATGAGTAGATCCGTTACTACGGTCCTCCGAGCTGGCGCATGCGTGCCTCGTTGGCTCGCCGGTGTCGCTTCGTTACCGACATGGGCCATTGCATTCGATTTTTCTTGCCGCTTTCTTCTCCCTCTTGTCTTTCCTCGTGCTTGTCTGTGGGTCCCACCTCAGCTTCTCCGGGAGTATTTCACATGTAGCGGTGTTGCTCATGTCTATCCGTGCGTGGCCATGTCGTTGGAGAAGGCGCGTGAAGTAGGCACTGCGCCGCGCACTTCTGTCTCACTCCTCCCCTCTCCCCTCTGTGTTTATCGCTCAATTTGGCTTGTTTCGCTTCCTTTACTGCCGGCTCTCTCGCTCCTTCTTCCTCTCCCTCGTCATGGGGGGAGGTTACCTCAGTGCGTTGCATCGCAGGGCCCAGTATCCCCACGCTGTGCCGGGATGCCAAGCAGCCCCCGTCTCCCTGCCAATGGTGAGCCTCTTCTGGTGGCTACAGGGCCCAGCACGTAGGACGCGGGGGAGGTCGGAGCGCCCCGCGGCAGTGAGCGCGCTTGCCCCACCCCTGTGATGGGCAGAGTGGCCAGCATGACTCGAGCGCCTCCCATCCGGCGATGACTGCCTGCTGGTGTGGGGAGTGTGAGGCCCCACCTTGCGGGGGAGGGGAGGTGCTGCGCGAGGTGGCGACCGGCACGATGGGCGTGTGGGTTGGTAGAGTATGAGACAGGGGCCGTGCTGAGGTGGCTGAGTCTGCGCACTGCTGTGCCGCGTGTCTGCGGGTGCTTTGCACCACGCGATGGGGCCCGTGGCAGAGGGTGCAGGTACTGGGAAAATGTTCTTTTACCTTCGCGGTGCGGTTGCTGGAAGGATCCACGAGTGTTGCATGGTTTTCCTCTCGTAGTTCTTGAGGAAATGTGTTGTTGCGCGTTGGCGTGAGTGGACACGTGCGGAGTATGCCCGAATATCACCTGTACGGACACGTATGCGAGCAGCCGCAGGGGAAGAAGCAGAGGTCTCTATGAAAATAGAAAGTTTTCCCGGTGAGTGGGGGCGGGGGGGGCGGTGGATACTCTTCAGTCGGATGCTGTTTCATTGATACCCAGGAGATTCTGTGAGCTCACAGACACTCTAACTACGTGGAGAAGCGGGAGGTAGTTCGTGAGGGATCAACTGTTCTGACAACAGCGCGTCTCTCTTCCCCATCGATGCCTTCTGTCGTGCCGCGTGAACTCGCTGCTCTGTGGTGGACTCTTAGTGAGGCACGCCCTGCGCATACACGAACGTTGACCTTTCAACCGATGGGAAGTGCGCAAAGAGCTGCTGATGGGTCTCGTGTCTCTGCACACGGGATTTCCTGTGTTGAACCGTTCACCTTCTTCCTGGTTAGGGGCGCCACTCCTTTCCTCCGTCGACTCTCCACTTCCCGTCTCCTCCTCGCCACACAGGCGCGCCGCTTCACTTCGTTCGCTCTTTTTAGTCCTCTTCGATCTTCCCCTGCGTACTGCGCGCTTGCACAAATCAATAGGGTGTCGCAAGCAAAGAAGCATCTGACTCGTGAGCTCGTCCCACACACGCATACGCAGTCGGCGCAGCTCTCGGAGGAGAGTCCGCGAGGAGTGTGCCAAGGCGCGGATCATCCTGCAGCATTGGTGACACATTTTGCGAAAGGGGCGGCTCCCCTCGACTTCACTGCCTTCACTGTCTGTTGCGGTCGTGATTTTCTTTTACCTTCACGCCTCTCATGTCCTCTGAGGGCGATGCGGAGGGTGAGGCGTCGTCAGGGCCGCTGTCGCATGTGGACTGGAATCGGATCGAAAACAAGCTGGCGAACCTGCCGACGCTGGAGCGGCTGCTTCAGGAGTCGGACCCAAACGACTTCACCACTGCTGATGTGGAGGCGGCGGCGCGCTTTGTACGCGACATCATAGCGACCCAGCCGCAGTGCGACGCGGATATCGAGAGGGCTCAGCGTAAACTTCAGAAAACGTACCGACGTGTCTTCAGGAAGTCGCTGCTACTGGCAGGGTACACACAGCTGCTGCGCGAGGCGGTGACAGGGGCAAATGGCACCAGTATACCTGCGCAGCCCCACCAAGAGAGCATCGTCTTTCCTGGTGCACCTGATTCTGCTGCTCTTCTCTCGGACCTGGAGGACGCCGTATCTTCGATCTCGTCCACGCCCGGGTCTTCGCCATCCCCCCCTGAGAAGACGTCTGTGGTATGCCCAGTGCTGGAGCGCTACCTCGTGTTCAAGGCTCCGCGTAGTCAGTCCGGCGTACTGGTCGTTACCGTGTTCACCTCCGCTTACCCGGACGGGCAGAACTTCAGCTGCCAGTGGAACTGCTATTACTGCCCCAACGAGCCGGGTCAGCCACGCAGCTACTTGCTGAACGAGCCCGGCGTACGACGGGCAAATCGCCTCATGTTCGACCCGTACCGCCAGTTCGAAGAGCGTGTCCGCTCTCTCATGGCAATTGGCCACCCTGCCGACAAGGTGGAGCTGCTCGTGCTGGGGGGTACATGGGAGAGTTATCCACGGCAGTACCGTGAGCGCTTCGTCCGAGACCTCTTCTACGCGGCAAACACCATGTTTGACCCACCGAGGGCGCCGCGACGACCACCGCTGGAGCTGCTGCAGGAGCAGCTGCTGAATGAGTCTGCCCACTGCAGGATCATCGGGGTGACACTGGAGACGCGTCCAGACACGATCAACCCAGCGATGCTCGTGGAGCTCCGCCGATTTGGTTGTACTCGAGTCCAGCTCGGAGTGCAACACACGGACGACCGCATTCTCACCCTCGTGAATCGCCAGTCCACTCGCGAGGATACCGCCAATGCCATCAAGCTGTTGAAGGACAGCTGCTTCAAGGTAGACATCCACCTCATGCCTGACCTGCCCGGTGCGAGCTCCGCCATTGACAAGGCCATGTTCGATGACGTGCTTGACTCCCCGTACCTCCAGGCTGACCAGTGGAAGATTTACCCGTGCCAGACGACGCCTTTCTCTGTGATTGAGAAGTGGTATAAGGACGGCAAGTACACCCCCTACGGTCTGGAGAACTTGATCGACGTGCTGCTCTACGCCAAGGCGCGCGTGCACCCGTGGATCCGCATTAACCGAGTAATCAGAGACATCCCTGTGGACTACATTCTTGCTGGTGTCGAGGTGGCAAACTTGCGCCAGTTGCTCGCCTACAAGTTGCGAGAGCGCAGGGAGAAATGCCGCTGCATTCGATGCCGGGAAATCAAAGGTGACAAAGCCATTGCGGAGAAGCTGAAGTCCGCTATCATGCAGGAGCGGCGCTACGAGGCGAGCGAAGGGACGGAGGTGTTTCTGTCGGTCGAGATGCCGACGGACGACGCGACCATTTTAGGCTTCCTGCGCCTGCGACTGAACATCCGTAACTGGGAGACACCGTTTGCGGAGTTGCTGCCGTGCGCGCTCATTCGCGAGCTACACGTCTACGGCAATCTCTTGCCCACCTACGTGGAGGAGGCGGGTCGTGCGCATGCACCGGCAGCACAACACAACGGCATTGGACAGCGCCTCCTGAAGCGAGCGGAAGAGATTGCCAGGACGGAGGGCTACAGCCACATCGCCGTGATCAGCGGCGTTGGCGTCCGCGGGTACTATAGGCGCTGTGGCTACCGACTACTGGCTGCCTCCCGCGGTGGCTTTCTCGTGAAGAACCTTGTGGACATGGGCGATGCGTTGGCTGGTGCGCCGATAACTGCATCTCAGGTTGCACCCCTCGAGTATTCTCTAGAGCGTGACGAAGCGTTGCTGCGGCGGATAGCGGCAAATCGAGGGGCATCCACCTCGATGGTCTCGGGTGCGGTGCTGCCTCTCGGCGTAGCCACAGCCGCCACGCTGCTGACGCATGCGACTGCGTGGTGCGGCAAGCTACGCGCCAGTGTTAAGCAATGGTGGTCAACTCGAAAGCGCTGCCGTGAGGAGGAGGTGGAGCAGTGGCCGCCGAGCGGCGCGGAGGGACATGTTAAACCAACAGCGCAAACGCCATAAAACCTCACAAGGGCTTCAGTGCGCCTTCACCGCAGGGGTCTTCTTGCAGAGCGTGATGCAGCGGTGAAGGACTGCAGCAGCGCGAACACGTGTGCTTGATGGTGCTTTGGAGGGATAACCGAAAGGAAAAGGGGCCACACTGGTAAACAAATGGAGTAGAGGAGAGGAATTGGCGGCACATTCGAGGGAGACAACGCTGCTCCTAAGATGTACAGCGCCCGCTGGTGTGGAGGGTTCTCATTTGCCTCTTTCTGTGGTGCTTCTCTCGTCGATCCTGTCGGCAGCTTTGTATATATCGAAGTCGAGTTGAGGCTGGGGTGGGGGCACGATGAGTAAGAGAGACGATGCTGGAGTCGACTCTTTCAGGTGCCTGCGTGAGACGATCTGTTTCCTCCATCATTTTTGCGTGCCGTTATCAACGCTCTTGTTGCCGGAAGTAGCAGTGCGGCTCCGTCTGCTCGTGCTCCCCGTTGCTGTTTGCGGGCATCACTGCTCTCACTCCTACTCTGTTCTTCTCTCTCCCTCTCGCCAACTTGGGGCTTCTCTTGTCTGCACACCCATATTTGCCGGACAACTCCCATACCCATCCTACATGCGCTCAACCATACGAGCATGCGTGCTCATCGACGTCATCATCATCGCTTGGCTGAATCAATACTTCTCTTAAATCCACCACCTCTCCTCCTTGCAGCCTGACACTCCATTTCTCCCCGTTCCTCTGCCTTAGCCTCCTGAGCGTCTTGCCTGTTCCCGATACCCTGTCCTCTGGCACGTAGACACCCCTCTCCCCCCGCATCCTGTACCCCCATACATCTCCGTCAACGTGCGCATCTGTTTCTCGTTGGTGTAGCGAAGTCGCACGTCTCCTTTGCTCTCTCTGTTTTCCCACGACGCTATTTCGAGTGCAAAGTCCCCCCCCTCCCCCCTCCCCCCTCCCCCCGCTTTCCCTTTCCACCACGGTGATCACAGCGATCACTGGACGTGCCTAGGTCCACGTCTGAGTGCGAAGCACACCGCCGTCGGTTATTTCCCTTTTAGGCGAGGGAATGCAAAGGCCCCGCCGTACAACCCGATTTAACTCTTCCCTGTTTGTTTGCTACTTCGTCAGCAGTAGTGGCGTGCATGTCGAGGGGGACTCCATAAGCCCCGGTTTGAGCCCTTGAGAAGCATCGTGACACTCGTTAGGATCACCGCACTGCGCACAGGCGCTTGTTTGGTCTGTTGTGCGCATGCCCCACCTGTTGCACGCACGCGCACACTGTGAATGCGATTATAAAGTGAATTCAGCCTTTTAAAACCCCCGTTTTCCTCCTCCTTTGTTGCTGAGCGTCCCCGAGAGGGAACGTGGGCGCGAGCGAGTGCATGAGAACCTCTGAGTGAGAACGCACATACATGCGTGAGGTTGTCACGTGGCCTAGCTTACTGCCCCTGTCGAGTGTTTGTCTCCGCTGATATGTAAAAGGCGTGCGGCTGACCGCCAAAAGAAACGGGCACGGCAGCATACCCGCTTACTGAGGAAGCGCACACACAGATAGGTTACGGAGTGCATCACGTAGCCACGGATACTCGTGCGACTGCAGCTCATTTGGCTTCTTATATCCTCGTTCTGTCGCTTGCTTGCTATCTCTGTAGACAGCCTCCGTGCAAGCTAGCGTTGCGCTTCGTTGATTGCCTGTCGGAGGCCACACACTCACACGCAGGCCCGTCTCTTTCTCCCTCCCCATCTCGGTTTCGCGCTTCTGCGCCGCCACCCTCTCCTCTCTACGACCCACCTTTCAGTAAGCAGAGCCGCACTGTTTTGCATTTCTCTCTCCTCGCTGTGTCGGCAGTCGTGGCTCACCGTGCTTGTTTCATCCGCGTGCGACGCGCTCTCGTTTCTCTGCCGCTCCCCCAGTCCGTCACGTGCCCTTTGTCTTTCTCTCCACTTTGAGTTTGCTGTAGCGCTTCTCTTTTCATTTGTTTCTCCGTGCTCTTAGCACCCCCTCTCTCTTGCCTAGTGGACGTGCGCGTGTGGTGGATATCCTCGCATCGAAGGGGGCGTTGGCACGTGAGCGTGTGTGTTGCACTAAGCGAAGGGCGCAGTCATCGCGCGTGTTTCCTTAGGAAGAGGAGGCCCAGTTCCTTCAGAAAACGTGAGAGACCTCGCGAGGCTTTTGTGCTCCGCTGGCTCCGCTCTGCTTCCCCACTCTTGTATTGCGCCTTGTCGCTGTGACTGTCGCACCTAAACCCAGGGAAAAAGGTGGCGATCATGGAGGTGAACAGTACGCTCATCGACTGCTACGACCCGCAGCAGCCGTCGAAGGTGCTCTTTCACTTTCTCATTCTCGATGCGCCGTCCCCGAGCAACCTTCCGACGTACATCAAGGAGCTGCAGCGCCGTGGCGTTCATCACTTGGTGCGAGTGTGCGGCCCGACCTACGATGCAGCCCTTGTGAGGGGCGGTGGGATTGAGGTCCACAGCTGGCCATTCGATGATGGCGCCCCGCCGACCCGCGTGGTCCTTGAGAGCTGGCTGAAGTTGCTCGACACGGAGCTTGCCCGTCAGCGAGAGGACCCATCCAAGCCCCCGCCGACCATCGGGGTGCACTGTGTGGCGGGCCTGGGCCGCGCCCCAATCTTGGTCGCGCTGGCGCTAGTGGAGTACGGCAACGTGTCTGCGCTAGACGCGATCGCGCTGATCCGCGAGAAGCGCAGGGGGGCAATCAATCAGACCCAGATGCACTGGGTTACCAAGTACAAGCGCCGTCACCAGGGTGGGCACTGCGTGGTCATGTAGTCGCGAGCAGGAGAGTGCCCGAGGAGCGTTCTACTTTTACTCGCAGGGGAGCATAATGGGACACCTTGGTAATGTAAGCTCTCGTGTGTTTGTGTCTACGTGTCTCGGGAAAAAAACTAATCGCTTGTCTGTACTTCGCGTTCAGCTCTCTCCGTTCGTGGGTAATTCGTGCGTTAACTTCTTACATGATCTCTTCTCCCCCCTTCCTTAGTTGGCTTCGTTCCCCCCTGAGTTCGTTGTCAAGAGCGTCTTCCTTGCGCGTGCGCGTGAATGTTTGGGTTAGCATTCAGTGATGATCCTCATGGTGGCAATGACATGGATGGTAGGCGCTATCCGTCCTGTAAACGCGGGCCCTTCTCTTCTTCCCTTGCTGTCGTCTCCCCTCACCATTGCCTTCTCGGCTGTATTCCTTCACATTGGGTCCCCTATTCGTCTTTTTGGGCGGGGGTGGGGCGACAGCCGGGGCTCTTCTCCGCCCTCTCGATCCACAGCCCCCCTCCCCCCTCCCCCTCCCCCACTGACTTCGTCGTCACAGTCAGACGCCGCCTGCCTTTCACGCAGCGGAAAGGGAAAGGGACGAAGGCGCACAAAGAAGACGTCGGATGACTTCGAGGGCGGGAAGGGGGAGATGCACCGAGGCGGACGTGCACCACATACCAAACGTGTGAGAGAGAGAGGGAGAGAGAGAGAGCGGGGCACCACCCCGGTGCAGGGCTCCTGCGAGTCATGCTCGGGCTGTCAAGGCGAGGCATGCGAATCGCCAGCCTCCTTTTCTCCCCCCTCTGCTGTGCTCCTTTATGCGCCCTCGCGGTGTGTGACGTGTGTGTCCTTCTGCGCCGTCTGTGGTGAGCGAGCGTTCCCAGTCCAGGTGTCTGGGTGTGTACGTGTGCACCGTTCTGTCTTCCCATGTCTGTGTGGAGTAGGGACCCACCACCCACCCCCCGTCTCCCCGCACCTGCAAGGGCAGCGCACCGCACTTTACCTTGTTACAGGGCTTTGGTCGTTAACACCCGCTGCTGCTATGATTACCCACCTCCGCCCTCTCCTCCCCCCCTCTCTCTCAGGCGTGCGTGGTGCCTTGTTTTCCATTGCTTTCTCACCCCACACTCACAACTGTCAGCAATCGACGTACATGCAGGCCCGCCGATAAACCCACATCGCGGTGTATTCGTGCTGATTCTTGATTTCCTGTATCTGGTGCCGTTATCAACAGTAAGCGGGCGGCTGACTACTGCAGGCTGCTCACCCTCTCCTTCCCTCTCCTTGCTTGATCTCTCAGGGATATACCGAGCGTCCTCCCTTCCACCGCTCCTTCCTTGGCTGCGCCGATGGAGCACGCACTGCTGCAGGTGGTGCACCTCAATCCACCGAAGACACTGCTCCGGTACGACTCCGCGGCACACAAGGAGAAGCTGAAACTCCAACCACACCCGTATGCTTCAAGTTCTTGCGAAGACTGCGAGACCGTTGCTACGGATGGGCAGGTGGTGGCGTACACTGATCTGCTCGACTTCATCACCGGTGCACAGCAGGAGTGCTATGCGCTCTTTGGCGAAGATGATACGCGGTGGTCTGTCGACGACCACGCTGGAGAAGAGTGCTCTGCTGGCACACTTGATAGTGGCAGTGTCCGCGTGAACTCCAGCGAGTGGAGCGAGGGGGACGGCGACGATGCTCATGGAGGCCGTGATGCACCGCGAAAGCGCCAGCGGCCGCATGCTGAGTGACTCGCCATCTGACTTACATTCCCCCGCACACATGGAGAGAACACCGCCTGCCACTTTCACCACACACGTGTTCCTCTGCTGTACGTACGGGCACGCAGTGGAGTGCGCATGCGACTCGCTTGATCAGCCCCGTGCGAACTGTGTTGGGTTGTTGATTGGCGATCCTACGCCAGGCGCGCACGGCGCTGTTGCAGAAACAACGACAAGATGCTTCCACACAAGGGACCGACTGATGTGTTCGCGTATTCTACATGGAGGGGTTGTGGGGGCAGTGAATACCCTCGTACTCGCCCTTGTACATCCAGTACGGACCGAAGAGCAGCGGGAAGTGGAATGAGAGTGCCGGGGTGTGTGGGCGGGGGGAGGGCAAGGAGTGGAGTGCACCGATGCGCTGCCCCGGCTCCGTACCTCTTTTCCCATCGTCTTCTTGCTTGCCGAGTTGTTCACTGCAACTGCGTGCCTGTCGTCTCCACCTCCTCGTTCGCCCACTTCTCGCCACCGCCCTTCCCTGTGGATGACGCGCACGCGCCTACTTCCCGTGCCCATCGCTCCGCCTCTCCGTAGGCAAACACGCTTGCTAATTCGGTTTGGCGTTGGTGTCTGCTATCGGTGTCCTGCAGCATTGTGCATTTCCACGGAAATCTCCTGCATCTCGCTTCTACCCCCCTCTCCTTCCCACACGCACGTGGGGGCATCGATATCCCTCACTTTCTCTCTTCACGCGCTATCTACCACGGGTCGCACTCACGAACTACATCAGTGGTGTGCGTGTCACTATCGTCCTCGACCAGGTGTGGACTCAGAGCCACTTCAACAAGGGTCTCTCTGCCAAGAGTGTGTGACGTGCGTGTGTGTCTTTGCATGACTCGGCGGGTGCGCGCAGTGTTGATCGTGTTGCACAGCCCTTCTACTCCAACGTTGCTGCGCAGCTATGCAGCAACCGCTGGCCACATGATTGCACGCGCTCCTGCTAGACACCACTACATTTAAGGAAACAGTGCGCCGCGGGATAACCCCCCACATCCATCGGCCAGCGGAACAGGCGGTGGTCTCTGGGTAAGACGAAGAGCGCGGAGGGTCGAGGAAGACAAACTGCGATGGGGAGTGGTGTTGTCCAAGGCCGTACATGATGGACGTGATCATTCACCTCACTGCGGGCACCGTGGCAGGTATGACCGGGGTTCTCCTTGACTACCCGCTCGATACCATCAAGACGCGTATGCAGGTGAGCAGCTACACAAAGGTACCCTACCGCTACAGGACCACTGCAGCCGCGGAAGTGGCCAGCATTAGCGCTACGTCACCGGTAACGTACTGGCAGTGCGCCTCCCAACTCTACCAGCGCGGTGGTATTCGATCGTTTTACCGCGGCCTTAGTGTGCCATTGACAGCTCAGGGCGCCGAGGCTGCCGTCGTCTTCTCGGTCTATAACGTATCCCTTCAACACTTTCTGCAGAAGCAGCAGCAGCAGCGCCAGGGGCAGGAGCAGGAAAAGTTGTCCGGGTCGCGAGGTGACCACAGGCGACGATCCTATCGGCAGCAGCCTACTCAGAGCAAACCTGAGCTGACTCAGCCGCCGCCGCCGCCGCCCGTTGCCGTATGGAGTTCGCCGGCGCACTGGAAAGCCTCTGCGTGCGCAGGTCTCGCTGTGTCGCTTATCTTGACACCGGTTGAAATGCTGAAGTGCAACATGCAGATGGAGTGTGCCCGGTCGAGCTGGAAGCGTCACCGCACGACGGTGTTCGGCCTTGCTCGTAACTTGGTGGCAACCCATGGTGCGTGCGGTCTCTACACAGGGGTGACCGGTACTCTGACGCGCGCTGTATTAGGCAACATGGCGTATTTTGTCTCCTATGAGCAGTGCCGGGAATGGCTGGCGCAGGGGTTTCCCCAGTCACTTGGCGATGGCGAAGCTCTGCCGATTTGGCACTCCATGCTCGCCGGCGGGATCAGTGGGTGCTTCTATTGGAGCATCGCGTACCCGGCCGACGTGGCAAAGACGAAGATGCAGGTGTGCCCGGCAGCGCGACGGCAGGGTTTTACGAGAACACTGTCAAGCTTGTACCACAGCGGAGGAGTAGAGGCGCTGTTCCGCGGCTGGGGTGTCACGGTGGTGCGGGCGTTCTTATCGAGCAGTGTCGTCTTCACCATCCACGAACGCAGCAGCAGTACCTTGCAGGGCTTTTCTTCTCTGTATTGTGCTCTTGCACGCGACAGTGTCGTGACGTCGACATCGAGCGCTGCCTATGAACCACAAGAGGAGTTGGTTTCTCATCGGTACTAAGGACGCGCAGAGCTGGCGGTTGTGACTGGCGTGACGCATACGCTGACCCATCGTGGTATCCCGGAGCACCTCACTCTGGGCTTTAGCGGACGAACTTCAGCTTGGATGGTCGCCTCTCACTTGCGCCTTATATTCTCCGCTCTACCTCCCTCTCTCTCTGCCGTCAAACGAACACCAGCAGCGACTCTCTTTCCTCCGGTACTACCCCTTCCTTCCCCCCTTTCCATCCCTCTGCACGTCAGCTGTATCCCCCCTCCGTCTCTGCTCTCAGCACTGCTGCTCCCCTCCCGTATCAGTGAAAGCACAGAAACGAGCCGCCAACTCTTTACCCCCACCCCCCTCCCGTCGGGTTTCTTCTCGGCTGTTGTTGTTGGTGGCGGTGGACCCTTCTCGCGCTTTGAGGCTCTTCTTTTCGTATGGCGCTAATTTCATCTTCTCGTCGCTCTCCCCCTTTTACCCTTCGAGTTGGTTTCTTCGCCGTTTGTTTTCCCATAAGGGCTGTGCTAGAGAACCCAAGGGTGGACGTCCGGAGTCCTCTCTCCTCTGTCTCTCTCTCTGCGTGTGCATGGGCCTCGGGCTTGTGTGCGGTCGTGACGGTGCTGCGACTGTTTGCAGCCGTGTAAATATACCGCTTTGGGCTCCCTGTGTTGTTCTCGAAAGGCTCTCTTCCCCGCTTTCCTCTTTCCCTTGTGTGTGTGTGTGTGTGTGTGTGTTTATCGTCTGCGGTTCCTGTGGGTGTGCACTCATGTAGGCTGCCGCCGTATCTCTGGTCTCCACGCCTCTCCGAGCCACTCTTGTTGTCGTTTCTCGCAGTGGCTCAGCCGTTTTTTCTTGTTGATCCGAGCTTGGCCTGCGTGCGTGTGTGTTTCACTTCTCCCCCTCTCTTTTCCCTCTCCGCTGATCGGTCTACCGTGCGTCCCCTCCCTCCCTCTCTGTCGACCTGTCCACCCGCTAACTGAGGTCACTGGCAAGCGGCAACACAAAGGGGAAAAGGCGGGAGGGAGAGGACCACAATCACCAATAAAGTTAAGGTTTAACAGGCGCAATACGCCAAACTCGCTTACAGACAGACGCGTTCGGTGTGGAGGAGACTGCGTGTGTGGCGTTGGTTGAGCGAGACTACCCTCCCGCCGTGGTGCGCAGTAGCGAAGAAAACACCAATACAGAAGCTCCGCTCTCCTCTCTCTCTCCGCATACTTGCATCTTGAGATGTGTCAGCGAGCTGCTCTACAGAGACAGGGCGCGCACGACTGCTCAGACCGCTCAGACGCGCTCAGACACGCGCGCCTCTCGTCACCCGACGAATTGTCGTCACTGCCGCGAAATTTGCACTGCCGACGTTGTTTTATTTATTTTTGTTTGTCCCCCCTTTCGCCCCTCCCTCATTTCGCCTCCTTCGCGTTTGAGGAACAGAGCGGCCAGCAGTGGCGCGAACTACACACCGCTCACAGAGGGAGAGCAAAGACGCCGTGGACTTGTCGGGACGCCTGGCTCCGTAACTCGGCTTCCTTTCCCCCTGCTCAACAACAGCGAGCTCCTCGGTGATGCGGTTGGTGCGGATACGACGGCAGAGAGCGCAAAGGTAAGGAAATGGACGACAGAAGGAGCGGCAAGATCCGGTGTGTGGCGCTTCTTACAGCTCCTCCTAGCATAGAAGCAGCACCGAGAACGTATAGAACGAGCACTGAAATGAAAGGGGGGAGAGTAAACATGGCGGACGGGCCCTCCCTCACCTCGTTCTCAAGGGTGCGCGTGGATGTTATTCGAGCCTGTGCCTGAGTGTGCATATGCTCATTCTCATCGAGGCTGCTCACCTGCTCTGTCCCCCTATATATCCGCTTCTCTCTCTCTCCGTGTGGGTGTGGCGCTTTTCTTTGTCAGCTCTCTTGTTGGTTTCTTATTTTGTCGTCCTATTCATTTCCCTATCTGTTCAGCGTCTTCGAGCGGTGCGGCGTTTGCTTCTCTGCGTGTGTCGTGCTCCATGCAGTATTACTCGAGTCCGTCACCGTGTGGCTCAAGCGTTGATTTGCTTCCGCCACTAACCTGTCTTGTGCCATGAGAGTATGCGGGGTTGATAAGCGGGTGAGCTGGGCGCCTGTCAACATGGCACACGCGCTCTTTTGGCACCCCCGACGTGCTCTCGTGCGTGCGTGCGCGGGGGGAAGTTGCCGGAAGAGCGAAGTCCTCTGCTGTGTTACTCTTCGTGCTGTTCAGCGTGTCGTAGGAACTAAGGACACCAGGTGGGCAAACACTTACTGCCACCACCTCCACTACGACAGGCGCCCCACTGCCATAACCGGCACTGCCGCAAGTTCAATTTTGGTTGATTACGCCCTCTCCTTCCCCCTTCTCGCTGTGAGTGTCTGCCGCAGCCCTGTGCACCGCTCTTCTCCAACTCCCAGACGCGCAGACAGGTGCACAGACTGCCATAGGGGATGAAGGAGAAGAGCGACGCACTGCCGTCATCGCCCCTTGGCCCTTCGTCTCTTGACCTCCTGTCACCACACTCAGCTATCCTTGAAGTGGGATACGCATGCGCATTTGAGAGTGTGTGTGCTCCGATGTTCTTTGTCGTTCTTACAGAGCGTTGTGAAAGCCCCTGCGCACGGACACGGTTGTGCCGCTCCCACTCACCCAATGTTTAATGCCTGTCCCGTGATTGCACCTGGTGAGTGTCGCGACACTCATTGGCGCCTCTCACTACGGCCTCTCCGTACGTACGAGGAAGGACGCGCATGCCTTCTTGTGATTTCCCATGTAAATCAACGACAAGGCGTGCGAGAGAAGGGCAACTTAGCAGGACTCCTCCATTCCCTCTCATGACCTTAATGGAGTTTTCTCTGGTCAGCGATGGTGATGTTTGCGTGCGTTAGTGTGTCTGCGCTCGGCGCAGCATCTCAGAGCGCTCCTGGGTGCGCTCGACGGCGGTAATGTGAAGCTGCCGGTTGTGCAGATCTCGCGGTAAGTCAGCACGTGCGCGCTGTATGTTTGTGAGTTTTCCTCCTCTCCCAGGATCAGCTGCGTCCCGTTACTTCTGCACCTCTCTCCTTGTTCTCATTCTCGTGCTCTCTCTTGTAACTATGGTCTCGCTACAATGCTGGCACTCTTTCCTTCGAACAGACCCACGCACAGGGGCACAGCCATTGGCACTGCGGTATACCGGCGCGACTTGTGCGAGCGGAAAAGCGAAAGGCACACCCCGACACACAGTCGCCCCCGCTGCCCTTCTTTCTTTCACCAGTGCGGAATTCGGCTTATCTCCTACGCATGCGCTTGTGCTGTACGGAGGGACTTTGCTAAGACCTCTGTCTGCTGCTGCCCTTGTTGTTAGCTAGGCGTTCTTCACCACAGTCAATACCCTGTGCCGCTCTATCTCCGTCTTCTCTCTTGGCGCGCACGTCGGCTTGGTTGGCAGACGAAGGAGAAAAGTAGGAGGGGGTTCCGTAGCGTTGCTATCGTGCTCGTCGTGTGAGACAGCCGTGTCTTGTCTGTGCTCGTCCTGATTCGCTCTGGTCAATGCCGCCTATTTCTTTCTCTCTCGTGGTTACAATCAGGGTGGTGTGCACATCTAACTCGACGCGCTCTTCGTATCTTGAGTGGAATTCCCCCAGCTCCCGTTAGTGGAGTTTGATGTTACTCGCGGCTCTGGTCTTCGCCACTGGTGCTGCTTTTCCTGTAGCCGTTGTTGCATGGTGGTCGGCTTCACCTCTGTCTGTTGGTCAAGCGCGCGCGGGCGGGGGCGATGAGTTTGCGTAATGATTTCATCGCTGGCACCGCTGGCGGGTTTGCGGGGGTGCTGATCGAGCACCCCTTTGACACTGTGAAGGTACTCCTGCAGTCGTACCGCGTGCCGCCGTACGTCGGCTACACGGACTGCATCACGAAGCTCATTCGTCAGGATGGCGCCATTGGTTTTTACCGCGGCGTGACGGCACGTCTCATTGCCTCTAGCTTGGAGCACGCCTGGGTGCTCTCGTCATACAAGTGGACGCTGCGCTTGATCGGCGCGGGTGATCGGCCCACTCTACCGCAGATACTACTGGGCGGGTGTGGCAGCGGTGCGGTAGCGACGGTCTGCTTGACACCGTTCGAATTGGTCAAGTGCCGCATGCAGGCCGATGGCAGGAAGGGGCAGCGACAGTACCGCGGCTCGCTGGACTGTGCCCAGCAGGTTTTTCGTCAGCACGGCGTCAAAGAATTCTACAAGGGCGGCTTTGCCATGCTCTGCCGAGAGGTGCCCGGTGTGGTGGTGTGGTGCGGCACGTACGATACTCTGAAGAGTTGGATGACGCCAGAAGGAATGCCGAGTGAGAGCCTTCCACTGTGGAAGCTCATGATAGCAGGTGGGTGCAGCGGCGTTGCCTTCTGGACCGCCTTGTACCCCTCCGACATGGTCAAAACCCGCATTCAAGTGGACCCCATGTATGGCAGGCTGAGCCTGTGGGGGGCGATGACGCGAATATATCAGGGCGAGGGCCTGCGCGCTCTCTATCGAGGCTGGGCCCTCACGGCCGCGCGCTCCTTCCCCTCTAACGCAGTCATCTTCGCCGTCTTTGATGGCTGTAATCGCGTGCTGTCGCCAGAGCCTTTACTGATGGTCGGTGCGTCATCCACGGTGAGTGAACACAGTGCAATATCGTAATGGTTTTCGAGGAGGAGCCCTTTCGATGTGGCTTCTCTTTTATTTCTCCTCTTCCTCGTCATGGGGGGGTGGGACACCTCAGTGCGTTGCATCGCAGGGCCCAGTATCCCCACGCTGTGCCGGGATGCCAAGCAGCCCCCGTCTCCCTGCCAATGGTGAGCCTCTTCTGGTGGTGACAGGGCCCAGCACGTAGGACGTGGGGGAGGTCGGAGCGCCCCGCGGCAGTGAGCGCGCTTGCCCCACCCCGTGATGGGCAGAGTGGGCAGCATGACTCGGGCGCTTCCCATCGGGCGATGACTGCCTGCTGGTGTGGGGAGTGTGAGGCCCCACCTTGCGGGGGAGGGGAGGTGCTGCGCGAGGCGGCGACCGGCACGATGGGCGCGTGGGTTGGTAGAGTATGAGACAGGGGCCGTGCTGAGGTGGCTGAGTCTGCGCACTGCTGTGCCGCGTGTCTGCGGGTGCTTTGCACCACGCGATGGGGCCCGTGGCAGGGCCGAGGGGTGTGTGGAGTGGCGTTGGGCCTCTGTGGGAGGGGCGGCATGCTGGAAACACGCCAATGGCGCTGTTCTCGCTACCTATTGTGGCTGAGGTGAGTGCGCCTTGCGTGTTTGTGCATTGGATGCTCGAAACGGTTGTGTCATCGCTTCTTCGAGAAACAGCTTCTTTACGGAGTCGGTGGCACAGAGGCGATGCGGCCTCCTAGCTAGGCGTGATTTGGTGTTGTCTGCAGGTACGTTATGAAGGCGGGTGCGTGCTTGCTCGAGGTCGTGGACGCTCGGGTGTTCTGGCCGCTCTCATTGTTGTGCGCCGAAGGCCCGGTTTTGGTGGCTAAGCATAGAGGGAAGTGGGAATGGCCGAGACATTTTGTGAAGTGCATTGCTGTGGTGCCTCTGGTGCTGCTCATCCCTTCTATCGTCTTGAGGCGGTTGGCTAGCCCCTTGTCTTGCTCCCTCTCGTGGTGTGTGCTCAGCCTCTATCAGTTGAGGTGGAGGTGGTGTGTATGAGTGACACGCACGGGTGCACTTCAAGCTTTGAATTCTGTTCCTCTCAGCTTTACCTGAAGGGAATTCTTTATTAGTCTGCAGAAGACACTCACCCGTCTCCTGCCCTCTCTTCCACCACTTTTCTCTCCGCGCAGTTGCATCGTTAGTCACCCCTCGTGGTGTAGTCTTCTCTGAGCGTGTTGACCTTCAGACTTGGCTGATATCACACAGCTCAAGGTGAGAGGGGGGTTGTTGAGTGCTGCTACCACACATTCTACGTACTCCTTCGCATCTTCATACTGGGGAATAGCAGAGGAGGACGGGTGAGCTTGTATCTGTGCTGCACCGCTGACGCTGCTCATTTCGTTCGCCTTGGGGCATGTCTGTGTGGCCGCATGAAGGGGGACTTACCTCCTGTTGTCGAAGAACGGCGACAAGTACAGGCGGACGTGGAGAGTACATGCGCATATTGGCGGCGTAGTCTGGCAGCTCCTCTCTTCTTGCCCCAAAGGCGCAGACTCTCTGTCTCTCTCTCCAGCTCAGCCTCAGCCCATAGGCATCGAGTGAAGCTGCATTGTGCCTCGACTAGTCGCTGTGCGTGTAGCCCCAGATCCGCTTGCTTTGCGTTCTCACTCTTGTCAGCGCAGACGCATACGTATTAGCTTTCTCACTGTCTCTCTTCCCTTCCTTACTTTCCCTCTCTCCAGTGACTATGCGTCGATCTCAGGTGAACGAGGCACGACGCCGCCAGGCGCTGGCAGAGCGGCGGTTCCGTGGCCATCGCATCCGCAGTGGGCTCGACGAGCTTGGTGACCTTGACGCTCCCAAGAAGCGTGTTGAACGCAAAGACGGCACAGCAGCGCTTACGGAGACTGGCGACCGCTCGGTAGCCGAGCGGGCTACCACCGAAACAACCCTGAGCAACTGCGCCACCACGGGCATCACCGTCCCTGCCCTCTTCTCTACTGTCTTTGGAGAGGACTGGCGTGAGTGGACGGAGGTGAAACGAGTGCTCTTTGACATGAGCGCCACCGCAGCTGCGAAGCGGACTGCGTTGGAGGCCATCCATGTCTGGCGCCAGCGCGCGCGCAAGGAACGCGAGCTGCCCGCCTACGTGGAGTCAACGGAGGTGTTGTTGGATGCGATGCTGCAGGACGAGGAGGACGCGCTGAAAGACGGGCCGCTGCGCATGTGCTACGGTGCCGCCATCTCGCGCGTGGTGCATATCATGACCGGCTCCTTTGCGAGCGGCACTGCCGACACGTATCGGAAGCGCGCCAGTGAGATCGGCTTCCCTGAGGAGGCAGTGGAGGTGCGCCAGCGTGTAGCGCACGGGGCACTGCCGCTGACATCGGAGCTGCGGTGGGTTTGCGGCTTGGTGCTGCAGTTCTTGTTCACGGAGTACTGGCTGGAGCAGGAGAGACAGGTGTATCTCATGCAGCACGAGCAGGCGTCCTCCTCATCCGCTGCCGGCGGACTCCGTCCAGCACTACAACGACAGTCGGTAAGCGCGAGCGCAGCTACACCAGCGACCAAGACTAGTGCACTTGCGACTTCTCAACTACCGCCGTCGGTCACCGCCGATGATATGAGGGCACTCCTCCGTGAGCTCGAGAGCGATGAGGATGGCGAAGGCACTCAGGGCGGTGGTGTGACAGACAAAAGCGACAGGGCCGCATCGGTTACGTCCTCACCTGCTGGTTCCGCCCAGGTGGGTGAAGGCGCCGCCAGGCAAGATACCTCCGATGGCTCTTCTGTCATCATCGCAGGCTGGCGTCTGTCGTAACGGCTCGAGATGCGCGAAGGGCGAGAAGTGTAAAAGCCACTGGGAGGAAGCAGTGCTCTCTGGGAAATCATCGTCCACAACTGATGGCCACAGGCCCAGCACGTAGGACGTGGGGGAGGTCGGAGCGCCCCGCGGCAGTGAGCGCGCTTGCCCCACCCCGTGATGGGCAGAGTGGCCAGCATGACTCGAGCGCCTCCCATCCGGCGATGACTGCCTGCTGGTGTGGGGAGTGTGAGGCCCCTTGCGGGGTGCTGCGCGAGGCGGCGACCGGCACGATGGGCGCGTGGGTTGGTAGAGTATGAGACAGGGGCCGTGCTGATGTTCTGAGTCTGCGCACTTCTGTGCCGCGTGTCTGCGGGTGCTTTGCAGCACGCGATGGGGCCCGTGGCAGGACCGAGGGTTGTGTGGAGTGGCGTTGGGCCGTATGGCAGTGAGTGGAAGCGATTAAGAACAGCGAAGCATTCGACAATCGATTTCTCATTGCAGGCTCATTTAGAAATATGCGTACAGACACATGCAGGGAGTCCCCTCTATGCGTCAGCGGCTCGGTCTCTTCCCAACGAACTGTCGCGATGATGCCCCCCCTCCCTCCCCCACTCTGAGCATCCTAATTTTCCACTTATTCTCCTTTGATCTGACCGTCTTGGATATCGCATTCACACTGGCATGCACCCAACAGAACAGAGAGGTAATCAGGGAGAGAACGGGTCCACATGTCCGACCAGCGACCAGGTGTGCCGAACTCCTACGGCATCGATCTCCCAACGTGCGGACCAGCTCTTATTCGTCTTCCTCGCACGGTTATCAGCAACGGCAACGACCGTACGTCAACGCCGGCCACAATAGTGGAGCTTCCTCATTCAATGCTTCGTACCCGCGCCGAGGTGGAACAACGGAGGGGCGTGGCCGTGGACAGATTCCGCGCATGCACAACGAACCGGATGGTCGCGCGCTACAGCACATAGGGGGCGATGTACGTCGACGCTCCAATGCTACTGGATCGAACCATGTGTTGGCATCTTTGATGGAGGACGCACCTCGAACGAAGCTGTCCTCGTACGTCACGCCACACGACGCTGTTCAGGCGCAGCCGGCTCAGCACGGCGCAACAGTCGTTCGCTCTGGCAGCTCCGCCACAGAGGGCGGAAGTATTCTCTTTTTCAGTAGCGTGCAGAAGAAGGGCGGCGCCTTCACCGCCTCGGAGCGCGAAACGTACGCACAGCTGCACCGCAGTCGTGCTATCCCCAACGTCAACCGCGGTCGAAATGCGGGCAATGTGATGGGCAGTGGAGTGTCGGTCAAGTCTGTGACGCGGCGGTATGCTGAATTGGAGAAGGACCGCGAGGCGCTGGAGATAGCGCAGGCAAAGGCTGCCGTGTCCGGCTCAAAGCGGTCCCGCTTTGCGCTGGACGACTCACCGAGCGAGGAGGATGAATACGCTGAGGATGATGACATTGGCTCAGAGATCTCGACAAAGTAGCCACCGATCGGCTGCAGATGAGCATCCGAAGGGCGGGTGGTCCATGAGTGCTGTTCGGGACAACTGCTGGCCGCTTCAGCAGTGTAGATTGGGTGACTGTGGTTGCTGTGTTGCGTGGTAAAGGAGGAGGCGATAGGATCGCGGTGGGACAATGCTGCAGAACATTCGTGAGACAGCAACTCAAAGCCGTCGCTGCTGCTGCGCCGCACGTCCACCGAGGAGCCGGAGACAGAGAAGCAAATGGGTCTTGACGCGGTTGCGTTTCCCGCCAAGAAGGGCTCATATCCTGGGGAAACCGCTGCCCTCACTCATGTACCACGTCTTCTCTCCCCTTACCTTTTCTCTCCCCCTTTGCCAGGCGAAGCGCCTGTGGTTTTTCCCCTCGCTCTCTCTGTGGATATCAGCGTGCGCACCTTTGCGTTTCCGTGCACTCTTTGTTCTCGCTTGACAGACACTGCAGCATCAACAGCAAATACGCCACTGCAACTGGTGGCCGTGCGCTCACTGCCGACAGAGACACGTCTGTATGCGCTTCTCTCCCTCCCTCTTGGTCTGTTTTTCTTTCTGCCGATGCGCTTGTCCTCTCAGTGTGTGTATTCTTCCACGCTTCTTCTCCCCCTCCGTCATCCGCCATGTTCATCTTCTCTCCCCTGCCATACGCGACTCTTCACGCCCTTTTCTTTTCCATTTTCGATGCTGGGGAGAGGGGATGGCATTCATTGCACAGCAAGAGCTCTTGCGCTTTCCCTTCGCCCTTGCTGTGCTCCGCACTGCTGCAGTACTCACCCAGAGGTTGATCTGGCAGTGCTGTTGCTCTAGTTGTGGAGGTTCAACGCGGTAGGCCTTGTTAGCACCGTCGTGGATGACATCTCTAAGTTCTCTCTTAGGCGTTGCCCTGACTCGACCGCCTGCAACGCCACTTGAGCGGGCGCAGTCTGTGTGGCGGAGCACCTTCTTGGTGACTCTTTCTCGTCGCTCTCTTCTGCGCCCATTCAGTCAGTCTTGCAGTTCATCTCACTCTTCTCTTTCTCTCCCCCCTTTTCTGCGGTGCACCTTCGACAGTTACTGTCGGATGTGACTACGCCGAGGCTGTCCTCGTCCTACGGCAGCTCTTGGGCTCCTATTACTCGTACCCTCTCTCATACCTGTAGAGATACTGAGAGGTATGCACGCACAGTGATATATGCATTCAGCAAACACAGCAGCGCTCACCCCTAGCACGTGCTGTAAAGTAGCCCTACTCCACCAAACTCTGCAGCTGAGCCACTGAAGCCCCCATTTCCGAGTAAGGGAGCTGTTGGTGTTGTCCTGCAAAGCTCGTTGCTTGTCAGCCACGTCTCTCTCCTTCTTTTCCTTCTCGTCGCTAGCCGCTCCTTCGCTTCCCTACACTCCCACAGAAGAACTCTCTGTACCGCCTTCCCCTAGTACGCGCACTCTTTCCAAGGCCCCCCGCTCTCTTTGCCTTCCCCTTCTCCGCTTCTCTTGTCTCTACTTCGCCCTGAGAGGTGACGGCGGCCCTGGTGGGCAGAGGAGGTACGTGTTCGTGTACCGACCGGGGTCTCTCTCGTTCTCACCTCTCTGTAGAAGAGAACAGGCGTTCGCACTTAACAAGGAGACCGGACGTAAGTAGCTTCACGCAGCGGAAGGCAAAGGAGTCGAACAAGCGGGTTAAGGGGGAGGTGGACTGGCCGGCGCCTGTACCTTAGAGAGGACAGGGGCGTATTGTCTCCTGTACGACTCGCTGCTAGCGTATAAGATTTTGGCCGTTGCACCTCTCGTACGTGTGCGGTGCTGCTGCTGCTGCTGCTGTTTCCCCCCTTTCCTTCCTTCTTGATTTGCAGCTTTGCTTCTTGTCTTCCTGCACTACAGTCTCGTGTGTTCTGCTCAGACGGCTACAGAGGACCACACCTGTAGCCCGTACTGGCAAACGAATTCCTTCGACCGTGTACGCCTCCTGTCCATCTGCCGCTGCTGTTTGCCTTGGCGTCTATTCGGCGCGTGTGTGTGTGCGCGCGCTCGGGAGATTTCGTTTTCTCTCCGCTCCGTCTCGCTTCCCCTCTTTGCTGTTTTTCTGTTTCTCCTTTTCGTTGTTGATTGGGGCGGTGCGCCACACTTGCGCTGTGCTGTAAGCCGGTAGGGGGAACCACAGGCTCCGTTTGTGTCGGCGCCGGTGTGCGGTGCCCATCACCCCTCCTCCCCGCTGTGTTGCGACACACGTTCTCTCGCCGGGTGCCGCACCGCACCCACCGCTCCCTCCGTGCATCTCGTACCCACGGGGGTACTTCTTCTCTCTCTACCCTGCGTAGGGAGTTCGTGTTTACTGGTCGGTTCGTCCTTCCTATCTTCTCCTCCTGCCTGGCGCCGCGCCTCGTAGCCCACCATGGCGAGTAGCGACTTCGACATCAATTTGTTTCTTGAGTTTCTCTTTTCTGCTGTGTTTCTCTCTGTGTGTTGCTTCTCCCTCATGCTGTACGTTGACAAGGTGGTGGCCCTCTGGCTGGTGTTCATGCTGCGCTTCCTGGTGTTGCCGCGTAATATTCGGCTGAGCTTTTCCGGGATTCATTTTGCACCTCTGCAAGCCCGCGTGTTGTTCCGTGGGTTCAGCTTGCAGACGGAGAACCTATCGCTGCGCATCGTTGATGGCTACTTTACCTTTGCCTTCTGGGGATTCTGGTTTCGCGATCCGCGGTGGTGTCGGCTACACGAGTACATGATCGGCGAGAGCCTTGTTGGCACTCGCTGCCGTGTGCAGCACCATCTACACTACGCCAAAGGCACTATCGTCGCTTCGATGTAGAGAAGAAACAAGTATCGGTGCAGCTTGATGAGCACAACACAGACGGCAGCAGTCTGGACGAAGACAAGGACACAGAGGAGGGGGAGGATAATGGCCCGTCGAGCTGCCATCCTATCCGTCAGGCGGCGCGCCAGCAAACCCACGGCGCACCTCTGCCCTAGGTGAGGCCCCGTCGTTTCTGAACTCGCCTCAGCCCCAGCATGTGCGTAACGCTGGCACCGCTCCCTCCACACCGGTGGGGCAGCGACGCACGCGATGGAAAGAGTTTGGGGTTTCGCCGGTGACCACACCCCTGCTCCCGCAGCACACTCGTATCGAGTCGAGCATGCATGCGGAGGGTCTGGATGATGAGGTGGTGAAGACAGTGGATGCCAAGTACGTGTATATCCGCAGCCGGGCAGGCTTGCTGCAGCTGCACTTGAATGGCGTCCGACTGTGTCTCTATAACGCAACAGGCAAGTACCTTGACCTGGCAAGGGCCGCCGCCACCGACGCCGCCGGCGAACCTGCATTCGAGTCACGTACGGGCCACCATCGCACGATGAGCAACGAGAGGAGCAGCGAGGCAGACCGGAGGGGTAGCGTTGGATCCGCGTCGTCGTGGAATGGGGAGGGTAAGAGGAAAAAGGGACTCGCAGGTGTGCTGCAGGCAATAGGCAATTACGTGCTCTCGCACGAGAAGGCCGACCTCGACGCGCATGGGCGGAGTGACGACCAGGAGTCCTCCGAAATTCGAGCGGCGCGGAAGCTTCAGGAGCATAACATTCTCACGACCAGCTTTGCGCAGAAGTTCTTCAGTTTTATTGGGTGTGTTGAGATCGAGATTTGCGCCGCGCAGCTCGATATTGGCGGCGTCGCCTCGCCGCATCCGTACTTCCTGCACTTCACCTTCCAGCAGGGCGAGGGGCGCGTCTTCTTGACGAAGGACAGCTGCCCCGCCCTGGACCTCTACCGCTCTGTCGTTGAGCTGACGCTGCGCGAGGTGGACATACGGATGGCGCAGATGGACAGCAAACTGAGCAAAACGCAGGTGATGCGGAACGCAACGCTGCTCGAGCGGGCGCGCCTGCTGGTGTCTGGGGTAGCGACACCGTACGAGCACACGCCCTTCGAAACCCTCGTTTCGTCTGAGCTGATCGACGAGTACGGCATCCTCATGAACGGCAAGAACAAGGGCACGGTGCACCTTGTCTTCTACAAGGATGCACCGAACGTGTACGCAGGTGAGGTAGTGCGCCGCGGTGCACTGCCGCTCACCGGTGTGGAGGTGCTCATCGATGCCCCTGTGGTTCGCTACGGCCCCTGGCTGGAGTATTGCCGCGCACAGCTGTGGGAGTACTTCTTACCACGCAATTACCTGCCCTTGGAGGAGTTGAAGTTTGAGGTGGGCAAGCCGCGGCCGAACGCTGGCTTTGAGGTGCTCGTCATGTTCCTGCGCGCTACGACTGTTGAAATCCCATTTAAGCGGCGCAGCATCGCACCGTTGCCGCCCTTCGGCATTCGAGACTCAAAGCGCAAGGGCATGGTAGTGGCGACGATAGGTGAGGGCGCTCAGTATATCCAGCCAGCCTTCTTCCTCCTTCCAAAGGACGAGAAGCGGGTGTTTCAAGGCCTTTTCATCGCCAAGAATGTCACTGTCTGGGCGAACTGCGTTCTGGAGAGGGACGCAGTGTTGTGCACTGCCAAGTCGCTGCAGTTCTTCTTGGACCGCCAGGATGATCGACTCTGGAATGGGCGCAAGCTGTGGAACATCCTGGTGAAGCTATCGGGGGCGAAGCTGTACTGGTACATGGTGTACATTGACTACTTCCTCGACTTGCTCAATGACTGGCAGTTCTCGGCGAGCATGTACCACGGTGTGCCGCTCACAACGGAGATGTTCAACACGGTGAACCGCGCCGTGCGAGATTGCATTCCGAACGTGAAGCGCTTTGAGGTCTTTGTCGAGTCGGTAGCGACCATTCACCTCAACGTTAACACCCATAACGTAGTCTACGCCGACGATCCGAACGACCTCGCTCATAACATAATGGCGATTCTGAAAATGCAGTCCGGGTGCTTTAGCATTGTGCTTCCGAGTGATCAGTACCAGTTGAGTTTTGAGAATGAGTCGGCACGGCCGATGGAGGCCTCAGCGTGCGAGGTGGAGGCGTACCTGAGTCTCCCAGCAAGCCATCCTCTCTATGATCAGGTAGGCAGCGAAGCTCCCTGGGCGTATGCGGAGACGTTCAACATGCAAGGACTCTTCACAATGCAGGTGCCAAATCAGTCGATCCCGCAGCCGCGTAACAACCTTGACCTCACCACCGGCCGCACGCGCAATCACAACTTCCTCAACCTCGACGTTGAGTTCACGAACCTGCGCGGCACCCTCATGGGGGCGCACATCAAGGCACTTATTAACTGCTTCCAGAATCTGTTTCTCGACAACACCTTCACTATCGCACCCGATGAGCTCTTTTGGCTGCTGGCGAAGCTGCAGTCGCACGCCGCGACGGGGAAGAACAAGCGGAAGGCGTTTAAGGAGTTTCTGGAGCAGAGCCAACCGGCTCGTAACGACATGGAGGTTTGCGTGACGGTTCGACTCGTCGACGTCAGTGCTGCAGCCACGACGAGCCGGGTGGCAGGTGCGCCGCAGGTCAACCTCTCCACAGGGCTTATCACCTTCACATATGTGAAGCAGTTCTCTGTGACCGATACGGGTGTCTCGCTCTCCCCTCTGACGGTACGCATTCCAGACCGCCGCGGTAACTTCCCGCGAAACACCGAGTCGATTATCGTGGTTGGTGCCACCACGGTGGGTATCACGCGGCACTTTGGACGCATGCCACTGAAGCCGAAGGTGCACGAGGCGATGGAAGTTCACGTGGGCGGCGTGTCGCTTGAAGTGGTGGCCGAGCAGCTCATGATGCTGGTGGAGATAGCGCAGACGGCAGCGCGGCACTTCACTACAGAGGATCTAATGATGGAGGCAGAGGTTGCCGAGGCGCTGTCGACGGCGGAGCTGTCAGCGGAGAAGGTTGTCCACTCCAGCCCGCGTCGCAGCACCACGAACAAGCCCAAGAAGGGCATGCGGCACCGACGCGTTGGACAGAGCAGTGCGCCGATCGCCGATCGATCTCCTTCTATGTTAAAGGAAGGTGCGATGAGGTTTGGTGGTCCATTCAGCTTCTCAGTGGATAACTACGCGGGCAAGTGCGAGGCCGATTGCGAGGACAGTGCTGTGGAGATGCGGGAGTGGCGCACGGAACAGCGCAGCGGGCAACTTCCAGCTTGCCGCTCTTTTCCCAGAGACACGGACAGCGAAGTTGGTAGTGCACACGGTTGGACCGACGCTGACAGCGCTGTCATGGTGGATGCCCATGGCTCCGCGTGTGAGGAGTTGATCTCGTCCCCGACAGTGCCAGCTGTCACGGGTGCACGTGCCGGCGAAGCTGAAGTTACTTTGGGTACCATCAACAGCACTGGGGACGGCGGTGTGCCTGTTCTGCACTCCTACGAATCGGATAGCGGACGTTCGTCATCGAGGAAGCGCAGACGGGTCGGAGACGCCTTCGCAGTCTCTTCGGAGGCCTCAGCCCCACCACCACCGATGACTCCGATGACGACCGAGGCGACGAACGTTGGCGCCCCTTTTCCTCGAAGGTGGCGTACGATGTTGCGCTGGGATTTGCCAAGTTCAGGGAGGAGTGCAACAAGGCGGACGACGACTCGCGCGACTACGGGCTGTTTTTTCTCCTCATTAATGTGGAGACAGTAAGAGGGGTCGTGCGTATCGGTGAGGACGGCTACGCGTCTGTGGAGTTGCCGCTTGGCGTGAGAGTGACGCAGTCGACACTGAACGACGGCAACTCAAACAAGCGGATGAGCATAGCGGTGAAAGACTTGGGTGTGCAGCTCCTGTTGGACCGCACTAGTGAGATGGCGCAGTCGTATCTTCCCTCGCTGCGAGGCGACACCTCTACTGGCAAGTACCTGGAAGTGCTGTCGCTGCGCACATCGGTGTGCATGAGGCAGTACGTGGCGTACCCCTTCGACAACAGCCTGGCGAACCATCGACGGCGGCAACAGCAGTTCGTTGAGGAGAACGACTACGAACATCTTATCAGCTTTCCCTTCAACCAGGCTTCGGCGCAGTGCCCGGAGACACCAAAGTGGGCTTCCAGTCCGGAATCAGCTGCAATGACTCAAGATGACTCGAGAGGTGCAGAAGCCTCGATTCCCACACCCCAGGTCCAACCTACTGATGCACTTGTTGTGGAGCCAGCTACGCTGCCGCGTGCGTCGCTGCAGAGCGCCACAGCTACCCCCACCCCCACGAATGGGCCCAGCACGCCGCCGCAACCGGCGAGCGCGTCGCCCTCAGCCCCACCGACGACTCGCGACTGGATGCCGTCCAGACTATCCTTTTCTTTGATTCGTGGCAGCGATGGCGATGCAGCAGTCACACCGCCCCTTATGCGCGTCTTTACCAACAGCACAGAGGAGTTCTCACAGTCATCATCGCCGAACTCGCAGAGCACCATGGTCCACACGCAGCTTGCCGGTGAGGCACACGACGCATCACAGCGGCAGAGCACGTTCCCCTCCCTCTCCGCAACTGACCAGGTCAACGAGAAGGCTAACCTAGAGGTGAGCAGTCGCTTTGCCACGTGTGTGTCCGTGCCCTCACAGACGTCGTTGTCAGACGTGGATAGTGGGGACATCGATTCGTTCTTCGACGCGTCTTTGTCGGACCCCTCGTCTCAGCGACACGTTATGAGCAACGCCTTTGCCAGCGATGGGTGCACGACGAGTACCCGTGAGGGGAAGGGTGCCGCGAACAGGAAGATCGGTGGTGGCGGTGGAATTGGCATTGGCCTGTTCAGTGAAGCGGCCCTAGGGTCAGGCGACAGCGCTTGTGCCGGTGGTGGACGAGGTGGAGTCCGCCCAGACACCAGCAACCCAGTGGCGTCGTCGCGTATGACTGCCGCACATTTCTTCTACCGCACTTTCGACAAGGCGGAGGGTGATGACAACGGCGCCTCTGCAGTTGACTATTGGCCACCGCAGCGGCCACTCAATGCCCACAGGGTACGCGACCACACTCGATTTCACGCACAGTTGCCCATCGTCGGGTTTTACGTCAATCCCAACCGCGAGAGCCGCGCTCCGCCCTTCTTCTCGTACTCGAAGCGGCAGATGTTACCACGCGCGGAGGATCTCTTCGCTTGGGCCCGCTGCACTGCTGAAAACAGCGAGCGATCAAAGAACAGCTCCACGTCGCGCCATCTACACATTGCATTCCTGGACCCACTCACACTTCTGGTGACGCCGGAGGCAGCAATACTGGCTGGCGCTGCATCGCAACTCCTACTACACCTGCGCAACTCCCTGAAGCGCCGTCACGATGACATTCCGTGCGACTTGTCCACCTTCAAGAGCTCGGGGGCGGCGCCTCGAGGGCCCACAAAGCCGCTGCTGCTGCGGCCGCGCACTAAGAAGAGTAAGGCGCGAATGCAGCAGAAGCGCTGGCTGTGGGAGAGCAACATCGTCAGTGTCTCAATCCCCACAATTGAGGTG
The DNA here is from genome assembly GCA_003664395.1 of Leishmania lainsoni. Taxonomy (NCBI): domain Eukaryota; phylum Euglenozoa; class Kinetoplastea; order Trypanosomatida; family Trypanosomatidae; genus Leishmania; species Leishmania lainsoni. The sequence continues at coordinate 149,940 of RAIA01000081.1, forward strand.
AAGGTGCTCACGAGTCTGTCCGTGCCGGAGGAAAACCTGCCGTGCGGGTCGAGTGCGACAGATGGCGTTTACACGTCCACACTGGCAGTGCGCAACCTCCGCGTGCTGATGGCGCAGAACCGACCACCCACCGGGGAGGAGATGGCGGTTGAGGCATCGCAGCGGATGTCAGTGTCTGTGAGGGTGGACACAATTGCCGCGATTACGCAGATCGAGTGGGAGCCGATGAGGCGAGAAGGCAACCTCGCCGTGAAAGTGCCGGGCTTCTGGTACAATGCCGACAAGGACACCATGGCGGTGTTTTTCATCACCCAAGTTACCGGCAAGGTCAAGCGAGACCTGTGGCGCGGCGCCGACGGTGGCGCGTCGAACATCACGGCTTCTGATGTGGCGGCGTACGTGACGCGCGACTTTGTGGACTACTTGCATGGGCTGATGCACCTCGTGCAGGGCCTGACCGCCGATGTTCGGCGGCGCGTGGATATCAATGGTCACTTTTTCAGCGATGTGCTGACGGTGCCGACAGTCTTGGACTCCGATCCGCTGACCGCCCCGCGAGAGAGCACAACGCTCGCCGCGTTCGGCGCCTCTGACGTCCTCAGCCGTGCCGCGGTCTCTTCCCTGTGTGAGAATCGCCCGCTGAGAAAGGGACGGGTTGTGCAAGGCAAGGGCTTTGTGTTGCACGTGGCCGTAATTCTCATCGACACAACCCGGCTGGGACAACGGATCGTCGTGAACCAAGCGAGGATGAGCCGTCTCGACATCCACAGGCCCTTCTGCAGCTTCGTTGTGGTGATGCCGAACCTCCTGCGCGTCCGGAACGCGCACATACAGGCCGTTGGCGAGATGGACGAGGTGCGTGCGGCTGTGTTTCCCTCGCTCCTGCACGTGCTGCATCCACGGCCGGTGAGGCGCAACGTAGGCATCGTGGTCACCCCGACGGGCTCGCCTAGGTCTCGTCCCCCGGGTACGCTGTCTTTCCAACCGAACTTTGCCACCTCTGTTGGTACGACGGTTTTTCGGCAGCCCTCCGCGCAGAGGAGTGCGATCGTTCACGACTCGACTCGCACTGATGTCCCAGAGCCGCAGAGTCGGTCACTGGCGCTCACCTATGACGGCACGTTTACTGTCCATCAGCTCGATCTGCGTGCGCAGCAGTCAGGAACGAATTACCTTCAGCTGGTGGGGAAGGACCTGACTGGGTGTGCCGAGTCCCGCGCTGAGAGCGTGGCGTCGCGCGAGTGTGTCCAGACCGAGGCGTTGACAGAGACGATATCAGAAACGCTGAAGGAGCGGCTGCGCTACAAGGCCAACAGGGCTCGTGAACGGGCGAAGCGCAGCCGCTACCCGGCTCCTCCCGAGACAACCGAGCAGCTTCATCTGCTCTCCACAGCGTCTTTCTTTGCAGAAGAGGTGCAAGTGCACTACGTCGCCGACTGTCTCATGGAGTCCATCCCGCACGACTCGGATAGTTCGCACCACGTTCCGGCCGCGAACCAGAGCCTACAGACGAGCAAAGTCTTCACGGCCGCTGTCACGGACGTTGCCCTCGTCGCGCAGTTTTCACAGCAGGTCAACCTCGTGGGCGAGCAGGTGAGCCTGCATATGATGGTGCGCAGCAGCGTTTTCCAGTCTCCGCACTGCGTACGCGCCGCGGAGACGCTGCACCCGCAAGTGCATGCACTGATGAGCTCATGGCGGCAGGCACTGCGTGCAGCGAGCCGGACAATACTCTCTGGGTCTGCTGTGGACAGGCTTGGAAGCGCCATCAGCCTGCGCCGAGGAAATGCTAGCATCAGTGCAGCGGAGGGGGGACTAGCCAATCCGCGGCAGAGTAGAGCGGTGACCTTCCAGGTCCAGGCGACTAGGATTACAGGGTTTGTGGGACTACCGCAGGGTATTGTGCAGAAGTTCCTGCTCCCGCAGATCTCCTGCTTCACGAAGACATCGTCGAACGGCCGCACAGATTTTAAGTTGCACTTTCACCCCTTCATCATCACGCCCCACAACACGCGCTACAACACGCCACGCGAAAACTACCGCGTCGTACTGCCCCACGTCTACATCCTCTACGCTCACGACCCCATCAAGATGCTCTGCAACGTCACCGTGGGCAGCATCGCCATCACCATTACGCCGCTCTTAATCAACCACAGCCTTCTTACCTACGAGAAGGTGACCCACGATGTAGCGGCTATTTTGGCGGCGCCGAAGGTGTACGATGACGACGAGGAGAGGACAGCGGCAGCACATCCCTCCTCTCTGAACGCCATCGATACAACGCAGCAGGGCGACATGTCTAGCTCCACGTCGAGCCTGCTCTCCCCAGCTTGTGTGCCTGGCGGCGACGGGGGCAGCTGCTTCGCAGGCCTTGGCTCTGTGTCACCGACAGACATCAACCTATCATTAGAGAGCACCACAGCGGGCAAGGGCAACCGTCGAGAGCAGCAACATCATGGCATACAGTCTCCCAGTAACTTCAATGAGGGCATTGGTACTGCCGCAGCTGCAGCGACGGCAGCGGCAGTTGGTCCTTGGCCTGCGACGCGAAAGCGCCGACAGAGCTTCCTGTTCCTGTTGGAGGGGGTTCGTCTTTCCTATCTGACCTCCATGACGACACTGCGCTTTACGATCCGCAGCTTGAACGCGACGGCTGACACGACGGGGGGTGACACCCGGAACACACTACATTGGGTAGTGCACGTCGCCAATGCCCAGACAGCGCTCGTCGACAGAGACGATCACAACCAGATGCTCGCGACGTACAACAGCTTGTCACAGTACGGACGGCTGTCAAGCCGAGAAATCCGCAGCAGCGGCGCTGCGTACGCCAGCTCACACGCGTCTTCAAGCGGACGTTCCACCGACGCAGCCGATGCCATGAAGGCGGCGCATCCACTCAGCGGCTTCTTGTGGGGCTCCATCGCTCTTTCCTTCACGCTGTCCAGCGGCAAGGTGGACGAGAACCGTGCGAGGACGGCCCTCCGGAAGAGCACCTCCCTTAGCACATACAGTGAAGAGATGCAGAAGGCGCTGCTGGACTCTCTCATCACCTCCACCTCCAAGTGGGAGCTGGCGGTGTTCGAGCCACTAGTGCTGGTACGCTTCGGACTCGATGCATTCATCAAGCAGTGTGTTAGCGAAACAGAGGAGGACATCCGAGTCATGAAGGACGCGACGTATCAGGCAGACCTCAACGCCAGCATGGGGTTGCGCCAGCACAAGCGCTTCCAGAGGCTGCAGGAGGAGAAGAGGCGCATCGACGGCTTTATAGAGAGAGCGGAGAAGGAGCGAAATCAGAAGCTGCGCAGCATGACAGAGCGCGTCGTGCACGATGTAGCGCATCGACGCGGTGTGTCTCTCAGAGAAACGAACCGACACGACGTCTTGCTAGACTTCTTCAACATTCAACGCTCACACAAGGTGGTGGCGTCGGTGAGCAACTTCATGGCCGTACTTCCCTTTGGCGATGCCGCGTACCGCAGCATCCTGGAGGAGCTACCAGGAACTTTTACGTGTGCCAAAGCCGATCGGCACATACACACGGCGTCGTGCCTGAGCCGGCGAAAATTTATTCCGTCCTTCGCCTTCAAGATGAAGATGGACGACGTCTCTTTCATTTGCCACGTGGAGGCGGTGAAGCACATCGCCCCGGCGCTCGTCGGCGAACCAAACCATCCATTGAGCAAAGACTCCTCATTTGTAAAGACGGGCACGGCGGGGCAGGGCTACACCACTTCACTCCTTTTCCACGGCCGCTTGCTTGCCTTGAACAGTCGTCTGTACTTCTCGGACGGGTCACCGCTGAACAAGTCCACCACATTGTCGGAGCTTCTGCGCGATACTCCGATTCTTGGTGGACAGGGCGTGCTCACGAGCTACGCCGCCGAGGAGCACCAGCGCTCACTCAACAGCATCTCCATCGCCTCCGTCGAGGCGCCGCTGCGCATTGAAAAGAAAAACAACACGATGCATGTCGGGGTCGTCGTGGACATTTCGGAGCCAAAGACGTGCGTGTCGTCGCGTATACTCAGCATTGTGCACGAGCTGTCACAGGAGCTGGCGACGTCGCCACTGCAGGCGCACGTGCGCGCACGCCGTCGTGGCCAGACGCCGTCGACACAACCACAGTTTTCACGTAGCACTGACGGAAGCGCCAGCCCGATCGTTCGAGGAATCAATAGAGATTTTCGTGATACCAGCAGAGGAGCTCAGGCGGCTGCCGCGCACGCCGTGCCGAACGAGTCGATCTCGCTACATCTCGACGTCACCGGTCGGCTGGATGCCAGCGAGTTGGCGGTCTTGTGTTACTCGAACCCAGAGAAGTGGTGCGCGCAGAACTACACCACTGCCGGTGCCACGGCCAGCGGCGGTGGCCACGCCCACGCAGGCTCGCGCTCGCTTCGGACCTCCGCAGTGCCGGTTGCGCGTCGCGGTATCAAATTTCTGACGACACCTTCACATGGTAATGGCGTGCAGACGGCGGGGGATGCGCGGGGAGCTGCCAATACAACTACCCGCGGTGCCAGTGCGAGCCCAAGAAGCCAGAGCCCTTTTCAGAGCGAGAGCAGCGGCGGCATTGACTTTAACTCAGGCGAGCGGTTCCTCATCATGTCCATTCCGCTACCGGGCGTGACCTTGCGAGCCAACATGCGGCATGGAGGACGTGGAGCTTCTGAGGATGCGGACGTGGTGCGCGTGGAGGTGCGGGCCGGGGCAATTGAACTGAGCCCGTCCATCACAGCGCTGGCACAGGAGGTGGAGATGTGCGCCGACACCGACGAGGAGAACCGTGTGGCGCGCAAACAAAAGATCCTCTCGTTTGTGCAAAGCATGGAGGCGGAGGTGCCGCAGCTGCGCGTGCCGCTGCACTGCCTTTTAGTAGAGGTGCTCGTGCCAGTGCCGCGAGCATACGAGTCAGTGCTGTCGCGGGCGCGTATGCGGCGCGCCGACGCTGCTACGCGCCCGCGGCCGGCGCTCAAAAGCACCGGCAACAGCGGCGGCGCCGGCGCACGGAGTCTTTTAGACAGCAATGCCACTGACGTGGTGCAGCGCAAGTCACGTGGCGTAATCGCGGTGCACGTGAGCATCAGTGACTTCCGCCTTATTTTCAACTCGGAGCCGGTGGCCTCTACTCACTTCATGCTCTATCTTGATGACCATGGCACGATCAACTTCTTCCTCAAGTACTTCGAGCATCCCGACACAAATGAGCGCTTCGTCAACAAGTTCCCAGACGCATCCCTGGTCGTAACAATGCGTGGTGTTCGGGCGGAGTGCCAGACAAAGCTCGAAGTGAAGTCGCTAGAGGTGACGCTGCCAGAGGCGGAGCTCACTATCAGCCGTCGCAGTGGCCGCATCGGCCTTGTGGACACCGCCGCAATCTACTTCCCTTTCAATGTCGAGGACAGCGAGCCGAATCTGACGGCCCGGCTGCAGCACATATCGCAGCTATTTTTGGTGGTCGAGTTGTGGTCTACCACACTGTCAGAGACACTCAAGACGGCGCGTCACCTCTTCCACCGAGGCGCGGCAGGTAAAGAGATCTCCAAACGAGTTGCAGCTACACCATTCGGTCGCCAGGTGGCCAAGAGTACGACGCTGATGCGGGACACGTCGATACCCACAGACCGCCGTATCCTCTTCTATCTCGGGCTCTCCCGCACGGTGTGCTTCTTTGACCTGGGCTCTGGCAACACACACAGCTTCACTATCGGCGCGGCTAACATGGTGGCGGAGAATGCCAAGCACGCCAAAGGCTGCTCGGTGAGCCTGCTGCTCGGCCGCATCTCGAACATGTGCATCCGCTCGGAGGGCGTCTTGTCGGGTAGAGTGATGATCGGCAGTGTCATGACCAAGGCCTTTGTTATCCAGAACGCCGACGGTGCGGAGATGTTCTTGCGGTCGCCTGAGCAGCGGACCTTCCGGGAGGCGCTGCTGATGCAGCAGGTGCACGTGAATTTCAAGGAGCGGCAGCTGAAAGACGTCTTTGAGTGTAAGGTGGGGTGCTTTCACGGCAACTCTATGGACGGCATTGGCGAGGAGGAGTATACCACAACCGACGTCGATGTGTTGCTGGAACGTGGTACCCTTGGGTTGACGCCGAGCACCGTTCCGGCCTTTCTAAGCTTCGTGCGGAATATCAGCGCCATCGTCGCGGAGCAACGGCGCCTCGCAGCGACCCGAATGAAGCGAATGCCGGTGCAGACGCTCCAAGGCGTCACCGGCGGCGTCAATTTCGATGTGGGGGTGCCGCCGAAGCCGGCGGTGGTCGCAGGTGATCACAGCGCTGAGAACCGCAGCACATGTGGCAGTGATGCGAGCGTGGCCACGCAGAGGACACGCGTCTGCATTCCATTTATGGGCAGCACTCTACTCCGGGTACCGTGCGGGCAACTTCGTGTGCGGCTGGAGAGGACAACGGTGCTGCTCGGCGCAATTGCATCAGGGGAGGCGGCAGTCGGGTGCGTAGTGCTGAGCTTTCCCAAGGGGCGCCTGTCGTTTGCCGAGTGTCCGTGCGACAACTACACCGCGGCGAAGAAGGTGCTCGTTATCGAGTCGCACAATGTAGAGGTGTACCGGCCTGGCACCCCGCGCATCGTCGTCATGGGTTTTCAAGGTGTCAACCACTTCGAGTTTTATACGCGACAAGTGCTGGGTTCGGCGGAGGTGGGCTTCTCTCTTACGCTGCATCAGACGCACCCGTGGACAGGCAACCCGCGCTTTCGCGACTTTGAAGAGATGATAAACCTCATCAAGTCGTTCACTGACAAGAAGAATGCGGATGTCTTTCAGCAGTTCGGGCGGCTCGAGGCTGCCGCATTGAATTCTGACTCCTCAAGCACCACGGCGCGGCGCGACTCCGGTAGCAACATGATCGCCGCTGCCGCTGGCCAAGGTATCAATGACTGTGTCTCTGGAACCTTGGACCCTACCGCTTCAGCCTCTATGATTGGACCGCTTGCGGCGGCAGCGTTCAGCGACAAGCGCACCCTCAAGGCACTTCGCAGCTCTAAATTCTCCCCACAACTGCGCTTTGGCGGTGACGTGTCTGTCAATACTGAGGTGATTCTTAACTGGCTGGGTGTGACGGAGAAGATGTTGCCGCATGTAGTCCACACGGCGTTGTGCGATAAGCTGGAGAAACTCCTGAGCTCCCTCTCCGACCTAGCGAGCGAGCGCGTGATGCAGCGAAGCCCTCGCAAGAGCACGACGGTGGCAGCTGCCACTGCTGGTGGTGGTGGTGTTTCAGGACCTCCTACGGACTCATCATCACTGTTCTCGCCCAGCTCCTCCGAGGCACGGCAACCTGAAGTGTAGGTGACCTCGCTCCTACTCCACGCCCCTGTCAGTCTCTCTCTCTCTCTTGCTGTGTTTCTGTAAGCGTGTGTGTGTAGGTGTTTTGTCCAGCCCACCTCCCCCGGTTGCGACTTGTGTGTGTCTTTGCTGGAGGGCGTCGAGTGCATAGGCAAAGCCCAGCGTCGAGCCTCCGAGTTTTTCTGCGCGTCCTCACGTGTCGCAACGCGGACGAGAGTGAATGGCACTTCTCGACGTCCTATCGTGAAGCGTCGAGGGTGCGTGTCGTGCTGAAGAATGCTTATCGTCGGGCTACAGCCGCGATGATGCGGTCGTTTTCCGCTCCCTCCTCTCTGTGCTGCACATCTCCGCCTGTGTCTCTCTCTGTTCCTCACTCCCATCACATCCCCCGTTCCTCGCCTCCTTCCCCACTTCACCCACAATGGTCTCCATGCAGTTTACCTGACGATGCTCCAGTGGTCTCGACTACTGCGCGGGCGACCGCCGCCAGTGATGGGAAACGCCAAGAAGATGCGTTTTGCCGGTGTCGACGACAATCCGTCCATCACCCATAAGCCGTGGGACACCAGCGAGCCGCTGATGGCCGACTACGGGTGGGGGCGCGGTAAGCTGCCGAAGTTTCGTGCTCGTAGTCCGTTCCACCGCCAACAGATCGCGCGTCGCATGGTGACAGAGCTGATTCGCAAAGACTACGTCATCGTAGGCGGCGCGCGTGCCCCGGCACTGCGCATCCTGGCTGACCATGTTGTCGAGCTCGCCAAGGCTGGTGACACGGACTCGCGCCAGCAGCTGGCCTACTTCCTTCACGACCCCCTCCTGGTCGACAAGGCGTTTGACGAGTATCCGCGTCGGTTCGGCGATATGAGCGCCAAATACGCGATGATGACGCGACTGAAGGGGCGCCGGCGGAACGACAACGTTGCGATGTACTTCGTGGAGTATAAGAATAGAGACATGAGCGACCACCACAAAGGCGAGGACTACACGTCCGGGCCGGAGCGCTTTTTCCTCCCGCCACGCATCGTCGAGACCGAGAAGGGCATTCAGCGCCCGCCGCACATGCAGATGGCGTTTGACCGCTGGGCAAGCAAGTTTAAGACAGAGGAGTTTCACCACTGGTGGCGGCTGCGACACGCCAAGCTGCGCTACTGGGGCGTCCGAAACGTGCCGCACCCGAGCGATGTGGATCCTCTGTGGACCGAGAAGGAAGAGGAGGAGTGGCACAACGAGATGCTTGCCAACACCGGCGACTTTGAGGACTTCGACCTCGATGACGACTCCTACGAGGCCGCTGGTGAGGGAGGCGGACAGGGTGGCTCCTCGTCTTCGTCAGGGGTCGGGCCCGATCCGCAGAAGAAGTATTGAGCGTGCACACGGACTACCGCTGCGCCCCATTTGCCACAAGACGGGGGAGGATGTGCGTGTGCGTGCCACCGCTTCAGAGTCAGCGCTGTTTTGCAATGGTGCGTTCGTGTTGTCTCTCTTGATGCCAGTGTGTGTGTGTCTGTGAGGACTGCGGGTGGTTGTGCCTCTCGGGAGGATTCACTGCGTGGGGCGCCGCTGTGCTGTCCCGCTCACGCGTAGCTGCACATCGACGGTCTCCCACTCAGTCGACTCTTCACTGAAGGCAAATGAAAAGAAAAAAAACCACCGAGAGAAACACAGGTGTTGCGCAGAGCGGAGCCCAATCGCACCTCAGCATTTACTGTTGGGGAGGGGGAGGAGTGGCGCTTTCCAGGTGTGTGTAGGTGTGGGTGTACCCCCTCCCCCTACTGAATGAAGGAGGGCCACTTCTCACATGCTGCGTAGTGCAAAGGTGCGGCGCTCTCTTTTTCCCCTTTCACTGGCGACTGTGTAGGCGTGTGTATCGACTCCCCTCCCCCATAAGTGGCACTCGCCCAGCGCCTGTGCGTGCGTAGGTTTGGCGTGCATTCGCGGATGTGCCGGCCCGTTCTCCTTCACTCTCCCCTCCACTGTGTCGCTCCCCCGCAACATGTCACCACCCACACTACCATATCCAATGCACATCACTTGGCCACTGTCAGACTTCCACCGGCTGTTGTTCCGGTGGCAGCACGCCAGTCGCAAAGGGCAGCAGCAGCGGGCTAGCGCGCGTTTTACAGGTTGAACAGTCACCTGCGCGCGCTCTTTTCCCTCCCCATTCCCCTAGTAGTGCTCCCGAGCTCCCTCCACCTCTGTTCCTCACGAGCAGCGACATGTATACGCTCACGTATAGCACGGAACCATCCGCTACCGACTCGCAGGGTGCGTTGTTTCTCCCTCCCCCTCTCTCACCCCCACCCCTCACTTCTACACGAGGCAATGCCGCTAAAGAGAACAGAGGAGGTGTGCGGGAAGCCGAATCAGTACAACCTGAAGACGCTCGAGTACGACTGGAAAGAGCTGCCTGACACCCACCTGCAGGTGCCGCCGCCACAGCCTCGTCTGAGAAACTACTCTGCCCTTGCTGGCTATGGCGCGGCCAAGAGCAAAGTAAACCCCATAACGCACCAGGCGTTGCCGTCCTTTGGCGCCGGACCCAATGGTGTTGGCACTCTGTCACCAACACCGCTGCCATCTCCGTCAAGACCAGCTCAAGAAGAGGTGATGCGACGACAAGAGCCCCCGGTTCGGAACTGCAACCGAGACCACGTGGCGGAGCTGCTTGGTAGTGAAGGTGGCGTCGGGGATGGACAGACTCCTTCGCGCGAGTTGCGGCGCAGAGCGCGGCCCCCACCACTCGATGTACAGGAATTGCCGCAAGTCCCAAATGATGAGCACTCACCAAGCGCTGCGTGTCAGCAACTCTTGCCATACTCTTCTGGGGGTGCGTATGGTGGAGGCGGCGGACAACACGGCAACGCTGCTGCAGCATCACCAGAGCTGCACGGCGCCAATGCGTTTAACGTCGCGTGGTCGCACGAGGACATCCGACGTGCCGTGCAGAGCAACAAATTAGAAGCCCAGCGCTCCTACCTGCGATAACACTCAATTGCTCAACTGCACTTGCAGCCTCTGCAAGCGCACCCATGCATGGGGTCATCGAATACCGAGTTGAAGCCGTCGTGCGAGCGAGTCCTCACACTGAGCCACGGAGGCCAAACAGGGTCAACCCCCTCGAGCATGTTGGTAGCACTTTCTTTTCCCTTCCGAGCTCCCTTGAGCATTCGAGAGGCGGCTACCCCCACTAACGAAAGTGGGAACGTGTCCTGCACAGACGCGGCACCTTCGAACTCGGCGTGTAGCCTTGGGGTGAAAGGGAGGGCGACGAGAGGCCTCGGAGCGACTTTGAATGTTAATGCGCGCTGCGCACGAAGTCGAGATACATTCGGAGGTGCCAGCGCCTGTGGTCGGCCCTTTCCCCTCTTTGTACTTATCGTTCAAGAAGTTATTTGCCTGATGCTCTGCCAGTCCAATCCCTGCCAATGGTGCGCACTTCTGGTGGCTACAGGGCCCAGCACGTAGGACGTGGGGGAGGTCGGAGCGCCCCGCGGCAGTGAGCGCGCTTGCCCCACCCCCGTGATGGGCAGAGTGGCCAGCATGACTCGAGCGCCTCCCATCGGGCGATGGCTGCCTGCTGGTGTGGGGAGTGTGAGACCCCACCTTGCGGGGGAGGGGAGGTGCTGCGCGAGGTGGCGACCGGCACGATGGGCGCGTGGGTTGGTAGAGTATGAGACAGGGGCCGTGCTGAGGTGGCTGAGTCTGCGCACTGCTGTGCCGCGTGTCTGCGGGTGCTTTGCACCACGCGATGGGGCCCGTGGCAGGGCCGAGGGGTGTGTGGAGTGGCGTTGGGCCTCTGTGGGAGAGGGTGAGGGTGCTGAACAATGCTCCCCTGCTTCCCTCCGAGTTCATTCGCTGCTCTGACGAGCACACGACGTATCGCCGTGACTTGTCGGCTGTCCGCCTTTCTGCGCATTTCCTTTTTCAGCTTCACACGCGCCAACCCAGACGTGGGCGTGTGACACGCGCTGCGATGATGAGGCCTGCCCTCACTTCCATCACTCTCTTTGTGTCCCTACGCATTTCCCTCTCTCTGCGCGTCACCCAGCCCCACTCTCTCGCCACCAGCAAACACCGCTGCTCGCTCTCTCTTCTTCTCCTGTCTTTCTGGCGCCCACCTCCCCCTCGCTCCTGCCCATTTGCACATCACAGACGCTCCGTCGCTGAGCCCCCTCTCTTTAACTTATACGTCTCCCCCCTCAACGACACTCCCTCGCAAAGATGCCGAAGAACATGGGAAAGGGCGGTAAGTCCTTCAAGGCTGGTAACTCGAAGGGCAACATGCAGAACCAGAAGCGTGACCTCACATACGCCAACCCCGATGAAGGCGAAGAGTACGCGCAGGTAAAGAAAGCGCTTGGCAACCTGCGTCTCGAGCTCCAGCTCGCCGGCGGTTCCACTGTCATTGGCTCCATCCGCGGCGCAATGGTGCGCAAGGTGTGGATCGGCCAGGGTGACGTAGTGCTCGTGGCGAAGCGCGAGTTCAATGAGAACGACGTAGTCGACATTATTCACCGCTTCACACCGGCCGAGGTGCGCTTACTGGTGAAGGAGAACGCCATTCCGCGTGACTTCCGCTCTGCTGAGGAGCGCGATAACAACGGCAACACCGACTATATCTTTGTGAACGACGAGGACGACGCACAGGACGACGATGATGACCAGAACGCAATCGACCGCAATGAGGTCATCATGGACGACCCCCTTGCCGCCCTCGACAACCTGTAAGATCGGTGCGGTCTCAGTGGGGGAGGGGAGATAAGTACAGAGAAAACAGTGACGCACAGCCACAGTCAGACACTGACACGGTAAAGGACACGTGACTGTGCGCGTGGCGGCGCCTGTCTTGCTCGCTCTCTCTCTCTCTCTTTGTGATGTGTGCGTGTGCGTGTGCGGAGCGCGTTGTCTTTCCCCTCTCCATTTCTCGTGAGTTTTCATTGTAGGCGTTCACTCTGGTGCCCACCCTCTATTTCGCTCTCGGTGTGAGTCTTCGCACGTGCGGCTTTCTTTATCCGCCTTTCTTTCCTCGAAACGCACGTGCGTCGGCGCTTGGAGTGTTGTGTGCCGCGCGCGCTCTCTCTATCTGTGCAGGTGCGTATTCCCCTGAGCTCCTGTATCTCTAATGCTGCCTCTCTTCATAACACGCCCGTACGTGACTGCAGCACTGAGCTCTCCATTTCATGAAGTATTGTATTAGCAAACACCAACAACGAACTGCCCGGCATGTGAGCAGGCACGCAGGGCAGCAGATACAGGCACCCGTGGTGCGTTGAATCGCGGACGGCACGCGGCAAGGGGGAGGGAGGAGGTGGGAAGGCGGTGGTGTGTGGGCGGAGAGCGACCACTCGTACAGTTTTTCTGGTGTAGCATCGCTCCTTGTGATGCAAGTGGCGGCGTAGTGTACTCTGACCGCAGTCTCCGCCCTCTCCTCCTTCATGAGCAGCCTTTCATTGTCTGAAAGAGGTGCGGGTGAGAGAGGAAGGGCCGCTGCCGACACGCGGCACACACACACACACACCGCGTTCCTTCACCCCGCTTCGCCTCTAACCATTTCTACATGCAACTTTCTCGGAACGCCGCTCCGCGAGTGCGCCTGCCTAGACAATTTTCTTCTTATTTCGCCTTTGGTCTCTCTGACGTTCTCTCCTTCGATGAACTGCGCATTTGCCCACCGTGACCCGTTGTGTCGTACAGGCGATTTGCGTGAAGAGTCCGTCCTCCGCTCTCCCCTCTGCGGCTCTTGCCTCTGCTGTGTGGAGGTGATTGTTTTTTCCTCATCTCTCTCCCCTTGACGACCAAAAGAGACAGCGGCTGTCTTGCGAGAGTCGTAATCGCACCCCTCTCCCACTCCGCGTCACATCAGTCCTGCAGCCTTCACGACGAAGGCAACGAGGAGGTCGGTGGTTTGCTGGTTATCTTTCTGTGATTCGCTGTGCTCTTGTGCCTAGCGGTGTGCGCTCCCTTTAGCTAGCCGCCCCACTCCGTCGCGGCAGCTTAATGTGTGTCTCTGCCCAGCACTGATGACTCACTCAGCTGACAGATTGTCTTCTGCCTCCCCTCCCTCACTTCTTGCGTAACGCACACTGTGCCATGCGTGTGTGTGTGTGTGTGGGAGGGGCGACTATGCAAGGTCTCCCTGGTAAGGTTCCTGATTGCCCTGTGCTACCAGACGTGGTGCCGATCATCTGAGCTGGGGGTGCTGTCTCCTGACGCGCCGGCAAAGTGGGGGCGCAGCACCGGTTTAGGAAGTTTTGGAGTCAGAGAAGCGCAATGTCGAGTGGGCCCCGTACGACGGGCTGACCGCAGAAGCTTTCTTTTGGGCATGTAAGGATCGGCGTCTGGTGATCATCGTTCACCCCGATGACACGAACGTTTGTTGCATCCACCTCCCCGGGGAGATTGCATAGAAGCACATGCTCCTCGACTCATACAGCCACGGCGACATCACGCTGTCGACGGGCAAGATCAGCTCGTAGGCGAGTCGCCCCACAACTCTCTCCGGCTACACCCACAGCTGCGTTCGTTCTCACTCAGAAAATATGCTCGACATCGTTTGTTGGCGTCACTTCGGCGATCCGCCTCACAGAGCCTAAGCAGAGGCCATCTCTGTATGCGAGCCCTCTACGGCATTCACGCTCATGCATCAGCAGCTCGTACTGAGCTTCTGTTTCGCAGACAGCGGCACGGACGTGTTCCTTCAAACGCACGGGACGGCTGCTGCTGAGGTGCTCTATGACTTCAAGAACTGGCGGTTCAGCGAGCCCACGGCAGAGCTGCGCTATGACGCAGAGGACAACACGCTGGGCGGATTACGCCGCGCCCGGCCAGCCTATACACTCGCAGAGGTAGCGAATTTACACGAGTACGTTTGCACGCATGGCGGCGTCATCTACATCCACACTCATTGGTATGCCGTTGCCCTTAATATCGACGAGGCTCTCTTCATGCCAGTCTATTGCTGAGCTCATCACGCGACTAGCGCGAGGGGGTGAGGGGAGGCAAAGTCGCGGGTAAGCCTCGCGGACGGCAAGTCTTGTCTCTGTGTAGCACATAGCCTTTCTCGTTCCTGGCTGCTGTTCTCTTTCTCGTATGTCTCTCCCGCTCCTTCTCCAGTCTCTGTAGGTCTGCGGGGACATTCAACGCTACAAGGTCAGGTAAAGAACACGCAGTTTCGAGCGGGTGTTGTGTGTATGGATGTTTCTGAGGGGGGGCTTGAGCGCCGGGAGACATGTCGAGGGGGGATGGATGTGGCGGGGCAGCGGCGTCAATGCAGTCCTGTGAACGATGCCACTGCCATTTCGAAAGCAGCGTCATGCCCCGCATCGCGTCTGCGTGATGGCGTCTCTGCGTCTCGCTCTCTGCCCCCTTTTGGTTTCTCTCGTTGATCATCAGTTTCCCGGGTGATGCACCTGTGAGCCACCACATTGCGTGCGTACAACGGGCAGGTGTCCGCTACTTGTCTCACAGACCCGTGAACACGCGGGAGAGAAAAACGCGCACATTCATTGGAAGGTGCGAGGGGGTTCGTCTCAACAGACTGGCACGTGTGTCCTGCCCTGAAGTACGAGGCGCTACCTCTCCTTGCTGAGTGCAGGCGCTCCTATCAGATGGTGCGGCTGCAACCGCGGCTTGCTCTGTTTCCCAATCAAAGAATACTGTTGCCCATGTACGTCTGACGAAGCGGAGATGGGCCACACAGAGCTCCGCCCCCCTTCTCACAGCAACGACTCTCTCTCTCTCTCTGTGCATCTACGACGTCAGAACTGCAAAGCTGCCATGGAGGGACAGTGGCTAGCTGAAGCGGCGGACGTCTGCCGTGTAGAGGCGGCACCGCTCGCCAAGTGCACCTCGACGCGACGCGCCCATTTGTGCACCGCTGCGGCACACTTATGTATGCCATCGGGTGCATCCCGATGAGCCGTCAGTGATCGAATCGCCACTGTCTGCAATGCCGCGTCGAGGGCGCGTGCGTTTCTCACAGAGAGTCGAGCGGGAGCGATGCCAAACCGCGCAACTGTGAGGGCTGAAGCTGCCAGTAGCCGAGAATGCAGGAGAGGGGTGCACTTTCCATCTACTCATTTCATCCCACGCAGGCCCATACCGCGCAGATGGGGGTGCTAACTCAACCGTAGCACCGCAACCAGCTCTTTACGCTGCCATTATGGAGCGGCGAGGAGCGAGGCTTAAACACCCGCTCAGGAGAGTGGGCGGCTGCGCTGGCCATGCTTGAGGCGAAGACGAAAGAGCTTCAAGCTCCACTGGCGCATCTTCGCCAAGCTTGAGTGCTTACTGCATATGCCTCTCGCGGCGTGTCCTTGGTGAAGAGACTCTTCTCACGCGGTGTACTCGCCACGTTTGCTTCCGTTGATGTTCACGCGTGAACTCGTTGATACTTCGCACGGTTGGCACAGGGGACCCACAGAGGCACAAGTGGTCGTCCCCTCTGCCCATGCGCAGCGTCAACGGTCACGTGTCTGCTCACCCACATGTGTATTTCTTCTCTGCATGTACGCTACAGCGCACAGTGGAAGAACATCGAATCACGTCAGTTGTAGCGCCTCATGAGCCGCAGCCCTTTCACGGGAGGTGCACTCCCTTCCCTTCTCTGGTCCCCTGGCGTGCTGCCTGAAGGTGCGTTGAGGTGGGGGCACCGACGTAGGCCGTTTTCTTCGATGGGGAGACCTTCATGAAGACACGGGTGTCTCGGTGGCACGCGTGGCGCCCGGAAACGAGAAGGGTGGAGAGTGCGGCTGGTGGTGGTGGTGTTGTGTTCTTCAGATGAGGAATCACACGCGACACTACGCACCGCGCATCTACCTCAATCAAGGAATGGTGGATGTATTCCCCTGTCCTCTTCACCTCGCCATCGCCTCCTACCCCTCCCTCTCTTTGCTCTTGCATCACTCTTCCCGCCACGGTCGACCGATGGTTTCTCTCTCTCTCTCTCTCTGGAACCTGCATAGTACTTGACGACTGGTGGCGGTTTCTGTCGTTCTGCATCTCTGAGGTGACTCTCTGCGAGCAGAAGACGTTGTTCAAGAGGCCTACCTCGTGTGCTGTGTACGTGTCGGCGTTATGCGGCGTATTCGTACATTTCCACCGTGGGCCTGCGGCGCTGACTCCTCACGGAGCCCCACTGCAGCCCTCTGCTGTGGAGCGCTGTACATCCACCGCCACCATAGCGCCGATAGAAGCTACTCACAGGAGATTCAGGATCGCCAAAATACGTTTCGGTGGTCCGCCCATCATGTGTTTCGCCCGCACCAGCACTTCACGTACGATCCGACGAGCTGGAGCCGGGCGCTAGAGGAAAAGGCGAAGAGGCCACGCACCTTATCACTGTTGGAGCGTGTGAGGATGACGGCCGAGCACGTGGCGGAGCGCGCTGGTAATGCCGCTGCGCTCGACGAAGTCATACAGGGCCGCAAATTGGAAGCACAACCACTCGAAGAGTCCGCTTCGGCTATGGGTGTGCCGGACTTCCGCTTCGCGGCGACAGGCACCTCCACCTCATCACACGCGGCTGCCGATTCAGCAAGCTCGTCAGCGGTGTCCAACATGTGGTCAGCGGTGAGCCTGCAGGAGCTTGTAGGGGAGGTGCAACGCCTCCAGTGTCTTCTACAGAGCCCGCGCTACGCCGGCAACGCTTCTCTCCGGCAGCGCGCCCACCTGGACGCTGACTTTTGCACGATACTTCTGCAGCTCTACGAGCGTCTGCGCGACGCCCAGCTGGACACGACGGTGACCCCCGACGCCTGTGCCTTTGGTTGGTTTTTGCTAACCCACAACATCGAGCCACTCCTCAGGACAGTGGCGTCTGCGCGTCAGCAAAAGTTGACGAGTGACTTGAGCGAGGGCAGCGACGAGACCACGGCAGTACGCGATCTTTTCGCTTCTCTCCGAGCGGTGGTTCTGCAGCCCATGGACGAGGGCAGGCGTTTCTTCACCGCTGCCGCATCGGGAGAGTTGTCGCTGGAGGCGCTCATTGAGCTCCTCAGCATTGCCACAGCGCCTTTTGTGCGACGGTGCGCTGAGATATTCTCTGAGGACAGTGTCCTTACGAGCAACACCTTCCTACACTACGTTGCATGCATCTCAGCTGCTGCAAGACAGCGCGCACACAGCGTCACTGCGGACCCTGACGCAGTCGAGAATTCAGCCGTGCAGGAGTGGCTCGATCCACTGCACCTGGCTGCATGGGCAACCTCGCTGAGGCGTCTGCAGGCGCGTGAGGTGCCGATCCTCTCTACTCTATCCGATCTCGAGTTGCAGGTGGAGCACGCGGCGGAGTACGTCACGCAGCTGCTCAAGACCATCACAGACCTGACACCAGGAGGCCGTGTGACGGCGAGCCTCTCTCGCCCACGCCCCACACCGCAGGAGTCGCCATCTCAGGTGCAGCGGAATGTCCCCCCAAAGCCTATTTGCTTAGATGCAACGGCGGCACCACACGGTGTGCAGATCCCTCCGACAGAGAGCGGTGATGCCGGGTACATCCTTGTAGCGGCCACTGCTGCGCTGCACCTAGCACACAGCGCAGCGGCCACAAATGTAGTGCGGAAGGAGAGCGCGCGACGCATTGTCTATGCATCTCTGCGCATGTTGACGCACACGCCCAATTACGACCTCTGCCCCGACGAGGTGATTGCGTGGGCATGTGAGGTACTTGACGCAGGTCATTTGATGCCCGCAGATGACCTCCGCCGCACCGTGCCTGGTGATGACGGGAGCGGGAAGGCTGGACTTCGCTTTCTTCTGCTCCTCTCACGACTGTCGTATGGCTCTGTTGTGCACCGCACGGCACTGGGGCGGATGGCGCTGCGCCTATGCCGGTGGCCGGAGCCGGCATACGCATGCGGAAAGGAGATGCTCGAGTGGCGACGACTGCGTGGTGTCGTCATGCGGGGGGCGCTGTGCGTCTTGCAGGTGCCTGACCTCGAGGCAGGGGCGGCTGAGCTGGGCAGCGAGGAGACGGGGACGTGGCTGGAGACGCTAGCGTTCGGTGAGTACAACGGTGTCATTCCAATGGCGCTCTGGCGAGATGCGGCGCTCTCACTCTTTCCGCAACTTCGTTACCATCTTGAGGGCAGCACAGCTGCCCGTTTCCCTTCACCGCGTGAGAGCTCGTCCGCGTCGTGCTGCCGTCCTCGAGAAGCCAAGGCCCTTTGCTGTCTATGCTCCCGCTACGTAGCACGGGAGGAGACTGGTGTCTTAGCTCCCACCAACCTTCACAGTATCTTCACGGCCCGGTGCATTGCAGAGTGCCTAGCCGCCGTGCTCAGCAACCCGACACTACCAGATACCCTTCTGCGCTCGGCGGACGCATGGGATGGCCTGTGTGCCTCGCTGCCCGAGCCAGTAAAGATGGTGGCGACTTGCATGCGGGAGGTGGTGCGCCGTGAAGTGTCTCCCTCCAAGGTGCTCTCTTTCTGATTTGTTTGCTTGTCCGTGGGTGTCCTTCCACGAGCCGCCTCTCCTGCAGTGCCGCGGATGTCTCACGTTCGTTGCGAGCTCAGTCTGCGCAGGGGTTGTCTCTCTTTCTCTGCCACACCCACGACTGTATACCCGCGCTGTGCAGGAGGAGAAGAGGGCCAAAGCGAATTCTCACAGATGTCCTCTGCCCACCGTTTGCTCATGCGCGTGCTAATGATGGGCGCCACTGCAGTAAGGCCATCGTTGTCCTAAAGAAGCTTGACAGAGGCGCCCGAGTGTCTGCCCCTTCTTACCTCACTTCCTCTCCCCTCTGGCGGTGCTGGTACACCGCAGGATCTCCCAGGGGAGACACGGGATGAAATTTAGCAGCAGCGGCTAGTCTCTGTTACACGCAGTGCTGACAACAACAAACGCACTAGCAAAGCAGAGAGCCAGGGGTGCCTTGACCGTGCAGCGCATGGGGAAAGGAACTGCCGTCCAGCATTCCCAATCCCCTATGGGCGTTATGATGAGTCTCCCTCTCGCAGTGCGGGTGTGTTGTCGTCTGCAGCGTAATGGCACACATGATAGCGCAGACTTGGCTGCTACGGCGCCCCTCGGCTGACTGTCAAAGGTGGCCCTTTTCCCCATTTCACGGTGTTCTTGTGCCTTGATGCGTTCTTACATTACTGTGATGCTCCTCTTCAGTCTACGACTCCCCTCCCCGTACGTACCCTTCAATAGTTTCTTATCCCAATTCCTTCCCCACCATCCTCGATCGTCCCGGCTCTCTCCTCTGAGTCAGTTAGGCTAGGACCACCGTGCAGACACACTCCCCCCCCCCCCCCCCCCACAAACACACACACCCACACATACTGCAGTCGTGAAACTCAAAGGCGAGTGAGCGACAAAATGCCGGCAGAAGTTGTGCTCATGATGGACATGACGGGCGTGCTAACGACATCTCCGTTTCCAGCTGCGCGGCGCCTTGCCGAGAACATGATGCGGTGCGTCTTCGAACGCGCCAACTCCCACATCATTGTGAAGCGCATCCAGGAGCGGCCTGTGCCATTCTTGGCGAAGAAGTACAGCAATTTTTTCTTTACTGTGATGAAGTTCACAGAGCGCACGCGTGGATTGAAAAGCGCCTTCGAGAGGCTGGAGTTGGGTGAGCTGAATCGGCTGGAGTTCCTCACAGCCTTCAGGGAGGAGATCCACTTTATGCTGCTGGCACTCTCCAAGCACAACCCAGAGGAGTTGGACGCAATGAATATCGCCTTTCCCAGGAAGGTCGATGCACTCAAGAAGCGCTTTCCGCTGCTCTGCGACCCTGTCGTGCAGGTGCACATCCACGAACTGCTGGACGTTGAGGCCTTCCTGTGCACGATCGAGAAGGTCTCGCCGCGCAAGAACGTGCTGAACCTGCTGCACTACCTGCGCGCCAAGAGTCAGCAGGAGATTCGCCTCTTCGCCATCGGCAACACATGGGAGTACGAGGGGCAGTACCGACGTATGGTGAAGGCGATGAGGAACTCTGTCGCAGACTCCGTCTCCTCCGCCTACCCTGTCATCTGCCCTCTCCAGTATGGCGAGAATCCCGGCTCTTACCAGAACAGCTTCCAGGTGACGGGCCTCTTCGATGGGTACGTGCAGAGCTATATTTCTCATAAGCGCAAGCCGTATCCCGACATCTTCATGCAGGCGCTGGAGGAGGTGCGCATGAGCCGTGTCCCCACCGGCGAGGCGCTCCGCTACGATATCCAGCCGAACATCTTTTACTTCGACGACGTAGAGGCGCACTGCGAGGTGGCTCGCGAATTGCCGGGCAGCCCCTTCACCAAGGTCTTGCGTATCGAGAATGGCGCGTGCGACGTGTACAGGAGCATAGTGCGTTCCTTGAAGACGGTTGCGGAGAAGGACCCGTTTTGGGCTGAGGTGCTGGCCGGGGTAGAGAAGGACATCGCACCTCTGTTCAAACAATCAACGACCCCCGACGGCAAGTTGACCTCGTGGGTGACAGAGGAGCTGCACAACTACAACGACAACTTGCTTTTCATCGGACCGCCACCGAACGAGCTGTGCTCGTCGGTCAACACCTGCGAAAAGGACCGGTACCGCATGGATGAGGAGGACCAAGAGCGCATTCTATTTTACTGCGCCCAGCACCTGCCGCACCTCTTCCCCCTGAAGATCCCTGCGCGACCGGAGGCAGACATGAAGCTGCGCACACAGCCGGGCCTGGCGACGTCGGCCGGCCCCATCCTCTTCGAGTACGTCGAGGGCAGTCGCTTCTTTGAGTCCTACCGGTTGACGTTGCGCACCGGTAGCTACATGTTGCGGATTCAGCCGCGCGGCCCGTCACCGTACGGCTCTGTGGACATCCGTCGCGAGTATGAGACAATGGCGCACCTCCACGAAACGTCACCGGAGCTGCAGATCCCGACGCCGCTGTTGTACTGCGACTCCTACGCCGTGTGCGGACGCCGCTTCTTTCTCCGCCGATACCGCGATGGTGAGAATATCATCAATGTCTCGCAGCTCATTCAGCCGCGCATTCGCCGACCCTACTCCCTGCAGCGAGTGTCAATCAATGTGGAGCTCCGGCCCAAGCTGTTCTACAAGCAGGCGATTGTGGTGCTCTCGGCGCTGCACAATTCGCCTCTGCCGCCTTTTATGAGGCAGGTCGAGGAGGAGATGCGGCGCACGAAGCGGCACAAGCACCCACTACTGGGCATGGTGCAGGAGAGTATTGAGATGTACAAGCGGGTGTTGTCCAAGAGCGAGGCCTCTGGTCGCTTCGATGTGCAGCTGCGCTCCGCCATGATTGAAGAGCTGTCGCGCGGCATTTTGGCCTGCTTTGACCAGACACAGCTATCACACCAGATGATCCCGATGCCAGACCGCCTCGTCACACTGCACGGCAACTTCAACCTCTCCTCCGTCCTCTTTACGCACCGCTCACTGGAGGGTCGCGCGAAGTACCCGCCACATCTGATCGGTATAGTGCAGTTCAAGTTCACCCGAATCGGAGACCCGCTCGTCGATGTCGCCTCGTCGGCGATGTTCTGCTTTCTTAAGCAGCCCGATGGCATCTACGACGCCCCGCACGAAATCCAGATCCTCTTTCCGTCCCCAAGCGACCTCTTGGAAATGTATTGCAGTACGCGTGGTTACATGCTGCACCTCGACCGCCGCAGCCGCTACGACATCTTCAAGGTGTACCTCGCCAGCCTATGTCTTCAGCGAGCCATAATGCTCATTACCGACATTGTCTCTGGAACTATTTCGCCCCATGGGAAGCGCTACTCCGACTCTCGCAGCATTGCGCAAGCGGATCAGCTGGCGAAGCGTGGCATCGACATCCTCCATAGTCGCATAGCAGCGAAGCTGTAAACAGGCTCGATGCAAATCCACTGCATGAGGAGAACCGTAGCAGGGCCATGATGAAAGTATTCACCGATGTGAATCGCAAAACAAAGCGCTCCACAGTCTCCCCCCCTCTCTCTCTCTCGTGTGATGCACTCCTCCTCCGATCTCTCCATCTCTTCGATACTTTTCGCTATCGCATGAACGTGTTGGCAGCACTTCAGTGGTCCGGTTCGAAGAGCTACCAACGCACGGACAGAACAAGCGGGCGCGTAAGGTTGAGAGGAAGAGATGACAGCGACACAGTCGGAGTGGAAGGAGGAATGCAAGCCGAGCAAAGGAGAGAATGGGCAAGAGGGGGGGGGCAGTAAACTCAGAAGGCTGCCCTGGACCCCCGATCGGGGAGGGATGCAAGTCAATGTGGCACGCAACCTCCGCCAAACGAAAAGCACGAAGGGAAAAGCGCCTTGAGCTCTCACGCATGACGGGGCGAAGCGACGCTTGTATGATGTGCTCATCTTGCATTCACTCGTGGGAGAGGGAAGGTGGTCAGCACCCGCCTGAGAGACGTTTGAGGAAACACCAAGAAAGTGGCAGACAATCAGAGGGCAAAGTGCGCCACCCCTCGCCCTCCCTCTCCCGTACGTTCTCAGCTGCTGTTTCTCAGCCTGTGTCTTTGTGTTCATGCGGATGTATGGCTGCTTGAGTGAGTCAGTGCGCGCAGACAGTTTGAACATATGCACGCGTTGCCGGCACCGATGAAAACCCCAAAACGCACTCCTAAAGGACTCGCACCCTGCAAAAACGCCTACTTCGGTTGTCTCTTCTGATTTGTGCTGCTTCGTATTTTCCCGAGCTGAATTGGCGGAGTCTAACGGCTCAAACATTCCTCTCTGCGTGCGTCATGAAGGCTGCTGTGTCTTCTCAACCTCTTTTTTGCCTTTCCTCCTCGGCGCTCCTCTCCGCCTCGTCGCTTTCTCTCTCTCATCATCATCATCACACGCGTGTGATGTGCTACGCCTGGAGTGCACGTCTGCACTGTTCGTGTGGGAAAGTCTTTGTGTGTGTGTTGCCGTCGTGATGGGCGTTAAGTGTGGCTGTACGAGAGGCCTTTTCTATGTCGCTGCACTTGCGGTGCGGGTGCGTTGATGCGCTTGTGCAGAACTCGCGCTTATGTGAAGGACGGACAACAAATGTGAGGAGCGGAATCAGGGTGTCCTCATCTTGTGGCGCAGCGACCGTAGCCGTCCTCGCGCGGGATTCACCGTGGAAGGTGATGCAGCGGTTCATTTGGCGTGGGCTCTGTCAGCTTTGTGGAATTTCCAAAAAAAAAAAATGCCGGTGGTCTGTGTACCCACCGGGGCTTTGAGGGCCGGTTTCTTTCGGCGACACGGCGCTGCCCCATGGGCTCTCAGCTGATACATTATCGTGGAGATCGCGCAGTATTTGCTTCTCATTGTTTCCCTCCCTCGCTGTGGTTCTCTCCCGCTCTGTTGTGTTTCACTTTCTCCTTCGCCTCACACGTTCTCCCCACCCGCCCGTCGCTTCGTGTTGTCCGCCTATGGAGAACACGCCTTGTGCTTTGTATCACAGTTGCCTGCTGCGTGCAGTGTGTAAAGTGGCAGACGCACCGACACGTGCATCCTCGCAGATACGGCTGCAAACGCCTGCTGATCAGCGACCTCATCCATACGGCATCGCTTGTTACTGTGACGTGTGGACTGTCAGAGAGCACGTACATGAGCACCCGCGCGCTGGTGCCTTGCAAAGCGGAAGGAAACGAAACGCGGAGGGGGGGGCGGTACGTGACGTGTCTCTGTAGTGGGGCGCACGCCTCGAGTCCAGCTCGCTGACGCCTGCTTTTCTGGAGCGTCTTTCGCTGTTGCTTAGAAACGGTGGCCCTCTTTGGCGTTCTGCTAGCCTGTTGCCCGCCACCTCCGTGGCCTCACGGCTGTTCCTCACTCTGCTGTATTTGTTCTCTTCCACTCACCTTCTTAGCGTGCGGCGTTATTCTGAGCTTCACTGTGCGCCCTTTCTCGCCGATTGACGTGCTCGTTGGGAGACTCGCTGCCGTGTCTGTGGAAGCTTTCTCGCAGTACCATGTCGACGGAGCCTGCATTCGATGCCAGTCACACCGACTTCATGGGCTATAACCTGGCACCGGACTTTGCGGCTGTAGTAGAGGCCTCAGAGCGCACTGGCGTAGGGTATATGCAGTACAGCAATGGCGTCATCTACGAAGGAGATTGGCTGAACGGTGAACGCCACGGTCTTGGGGTGTGTTACTACCCTTCTGGCAACATCTTTGTTGGTCAGTTTCGCTCGGGGATGATGGAAGGGATGGGCACGATGTTCTTCGCGACGGGCGAGTGTTTCAGCGGCGAGTTTCGCCAGTCGAGCATCTACAAGGGTGTCTATAGCTGTCGAGGAGACGAGATCTGCGGTATCTGGAAAGACGGGAATCGGGTGAGTGAGATGGCCACCAAGGCACCTGAGATACTTCAACGTGCCCGCGCCGCACTCTTCTCGACCATTGTAGAGCAAGTGCACACGTATCTCTGGCACGCTGCAGGCAACCCGACAAAGATGGTGCTTCCTGCACCCCCCGAAGGCAAAATCCTGCTTCCACCTGCTGATATCCTCAGCGCGAATGCCGATGCACATGCCGCACCAACGACATCCATGCAGCACCTCGTCGCGACGCCCAATTTCCGTGTAGGAGGCCAGAGCTTCGTGGGTACTCGAATGTGTAGCAACTCTATCGGGGAAGGCGACACAACGGACGGCCTGCGTGGTGCCACTGCCGATTATGGCTCTCCCAACACTGTTTTCACCTGTGCTGCACCGTCTCCAGGCGAGATCTTTTTCATCTGGCGCTTCACGCAGCGCTGCTTCGTCTTTCTCTTTCCCTTTCTGTCGTTGCCGTGGATGCCGGTGGCCCCGCTGCGCATCACCTCGCTGCACGAGGAGAGGGAGTTCGTGGTGAGTGGGGCTGCGCTGCGCAGCGACTTCGATGCACCGTCGTTCTCCATATTCGTGATTGCTGTTGCAATGCTGTGCCAAATAGCCTCCATCGTCATTGTAGCCACTCGTGTGCCGCTCGGGCACGTGCAAGATGGAAAGCTGACACTGCCGGAGATGGCTCTACCATGTGTGCTGTGGTTTGTTGTCGCGCTAGTGGGGGCGTCCTACATTAGTTTCTTTCGATTCCCGCATGGGCTTGAGAGGGTTGATCGCCGGCTCACACCGAAGTTGTCAGCACTTGCTGCGAGTCTGGTCGACGCCAAGGCAAGCGTCTGCATCTTCACCTACGACGATAATGGCAGAGGCAAAGTAATGAATCGGCACTACAAGTACCGCTGGCTGCTCTTCGCTGTCGTGTTGGGTTCTATGGTGAGCCTCTCCGCACCAGCGACACGCGGCGGGTACGGGCACCAAATGTTCGGCTCTGAGGCCTTTGAGAAAGCCGCCGCCGTTCTCGCCTTCTTCGCGACTTTTCTCTTTTCGACTACGCTGACGTTTTTGGTGCTGAAAATTACGGACATGCAGCGCGAAGTCCGAGCGAAGCTGCACGTGATGACAAATCTCGCCTTCTTAGAGCGCCGGTGCCTCATAAGCCCTAGCAAGCACATGAGCATGGCCTTTCATCTTGACGAGCGCTTTGATGCCACGAACCTGTTCAGCGGCTTTCCAGGCTGGTACAGTCTTCGCTCCCTCATTCTCTACGCCTCCGCATGCGCCAATCACCGCGCGCGCAGGACCGCGATGGGCATCTTCTGGTTCGCACTTGTGTGTGCCTTTATTGTGGGACTTCTCGATCTCTTTTACATAGCCCCAAGAGGACCCACGCCCGGCAATCGGTACTACTCCACTGCCCACTCGTACGCGCTCGTCACCTTTCTTTTCTGGGGCGCGTTGTTGCACCGTTACCTGTACGTGTGCGTCTCCACCCGCCGTGAGCTGAGGCAGCATTTGTATATCATCGACATCGCCGGGCTGTACCAGCGAGTAAAGCTGGATGACTCAGAGGCCAGCGAGATTATTCAGCAGTGCAGCCGAATCACGGAGAGAAACGACGCAGCGCCAGAGATATTTCCTCAGGTGATCTATAGTCTTGTTGTCGTCTTGACAGCTCTTCTGAACATGGGGGCCCTGGCAGCCATCTGCTACCAGCTTAGACAGGCCATCTTCCACTGAGCAACAGTTGGCCTCGGGACAGGCTTCTGTAGGGGTGTGGAAGGAGAAGGGGAAGGCGCTGGCGTAAAGAAGTGTGAAGAGTACTGCCAACTGGATGAGGACACCTCGGTAGTGGCTGTCACGCACACCCAACAATTTGTAGCGGATGGGGAAGGTACGCGAGCTGGTGCGTATCTATGGTTAGGCCTTATCGAGGAACTTGCTTGATACTGCTGGCACGCTCCGCCCCACCCCCCTTCCCTTCCTCACTCGTCTCTCCTCCACACACGCTCGTTTATTACGTGCTAGTCCCTCTGTTTTCCCCATTTCTGCCTCTTTTGGTTAGACGAACGATGACGTGTCGCTCCGTCTCTCTCTCTTTCCACCCCTTCTCTCTCTGTGGTTGCTAAGCCTCACCCTTTAAAGGGTTGTGCAGTTATGAGGCGCGTGCAAGCGGCCTTGCAGAGTGTCTGTGACTCTGCTGGATCTCCTGCTGTGCAGGGACTAGTGGCGAGAGGTGCAGGGGGACACAGCAGAGATGAGGACGCGCCAACACGCACTGAAACTTCACTTCATGTGCATTTCAAGAGCGTAAAGAAGAGCCAAATGAGCCGAGAAGACGTAAAGGCTTAACTAACAGCAAACCCACAAGTCATTCGTGATGTGAGAGTCTTTTGGGCTTTAGCTGCAGTGTAGAGTGACTGCTTCACACTGGCACCGCGCGCCTACCGTGTATTCTTCTTGGACTGCTTCCAGGAAGCTACAGCGAGTCGTCTGAACTGCGGCACATGCGTTAGTCTCGAAGAGCTCGTTCTCCCTCCCTGAGAGGAGGACACGGGCACATATGCTTTGTCAGGAAAGGCCGCTCAGGACCAACTTAACGTACTGTGTTTTCCCCCTTTTCCAACGTGGTGGCTGTTGGTGGCATTTAATACTATGCCGACCACACTGCGCCAGTGCCGCCTCGTGAAGTGCCCTCACGCCATCAAACTCGGCGCCCCGTACGCAAGCGAAACGAGGCCAAGTCGGCGGGGGCAGCAAGTGGGGAGGGTGTACGCCCCCCCTGCTCTCATCACAGTGCGGCTTGTCTACGATGGCGCATCCTCATCTACAACAGCGTGGTGGGACAGCGACAACGGAGTTGTCACGAACACTTTGTGGACATACATTTTCTGCGGAGCATCATCGTCTTCTGTGCGCGGTGGCTCGAGCGAGGGGTTGGACTGGTCGTGTCTGGGTACCCGTCCCCGTCATGGAGATTCTGTCATTCGCATTGGCCCCCAACACATGTGTGCCAGTGCGACTGGTGAGCTCCAACCAGAGCGTATGGGTGTACCATAGCTCCCAGTTTATTGCACCTTTGAGTGTTCTGCGAGAGCGGTGGAGAGCTCATGTTCACCACCTTGAAAGCGCGGAGAAGGATCGCGGGGCAACGTTGCTGGCATCGCAGGTGACACTGGACGCACTACCGCTGAGCACCAATGGCGAGCGATTTGACAGTGCTACAGAGGAATGTATGCTGCGCAGGGCAGGCGGCTGCGTAAAGGCAAGACGGTACTGGGCAACAGCAGCTGAGGCGAAGTGGCTGTATCGTACACCGTTCACCGATGCCTACCTCGCGAATCCGGAAAACTGCGTCGTTTCTCATGCTAACGAGCTTTGCCGTCCTTTGGCGCTCTACAACGTTGAGGGGACTGTCAACCCGAACCGCTTCACCGCATTCACCTGCCGCCGTTACGACCCGGTGAATTACAGAGGCCATTTCTACAGACCCGCGGTGGCGGTGTACATGAAGGCGTTTGCCCTTCAGTATGACTGTCTTCATGAGCCCCAGTGGATCACTCTGAGCCGTGCCGCGAAGCTCGGGCTCTCCCTACTGCCGCGTATCGCGCCTCTTTCCTTTTTTCGTGGGACGCCAGCTCTTATCAGCATTGGTGCTACCCAGAGGAGGAGCACACCGACATCAGGGGTGCCACCCGCGATAGCCGCTGATGCCGCTGTCACACCCGAGGACGTCCTCAGCGACTCGGAGTGCTGCGGCGAGAAATCCCTGCTGGTGCCACCCCTTATATGACGGCGATTCTCACTGCTTTTCACCACCGATTCGGGCCACCGTGTTTCGCGCTTCACTGTTACGCGGACGATATGCTGAGCAATGTAAAGGTCTTGGCGTATGTGTGTGTGTGTGTGTGTGTGTGTGCCTCGTGCCTTCCCAGTTTCATTCCCGATGTTGTGTGCTGCTCTTCTTCACGACTGCTTCTTCAAGTTTCTCTGCGCGTCCCATCACACGCTATTATCTTCTCTCTTTTCAGCTGACTCCGTTTACCTCCAGGGAAGGCAGTTCTGCATCGATGTGGCGAGGCGTGAGAATTCCACATTGTCTCTGTTTATTCTGTTCAGCAGAAGCTGTGTCCGGCGTTTCCACCTCGCGACAGTTCTGTGTGAGCGCCGTTCCCCCTCCACACTTCGCTCATGCCGCTTCTCTCCACGTTGGATTTTCTTTTCCTTTTCTCAAAACATTTCTCTTATTTTCTCTCTGCACACTTCTACATGAAGTGATGTGTTTCACGCCGTTGCTGGCCCACTGCGCGTGGTGATCACACGCGCTCTCCTCTCTGCCCTGACGGCTTCGCATCTCTTGATATTCCTCCTTTACCTTACACCCACCGAGCCGACTCCCCTCGCGCTGGTGAAGAAACAACACGCAGTGCTTCTCTGGCCACGACGAGCTTAAGTGAACCGAGGCTGTGTTGTGGTCGTGAGCCTCTTCCTGTCTCTTCATATTTTCATTCTGCTCTCCGACAGAATCGTCGGCACCTCTCCCCCTATCCAACTCAACCCCGATGTTGCAACATAGCGCGCGGTGGCTTGCCTTTATGTCCCCTCGAGACCTGTACGCGCTCAGCCAGCGCAACCGGTTCTACTCCTATACGCAGTACAACGATGCATTTGCGCTTACTCAGTCGTATCAGCGTTGTTCACCAGCTGAGAAACTGAAGTGGGAGGAGCGTGCCGAGGCAATCAACAACGAAGTTGAGCGCAGCTATCAAGTGGAGGCTGAGCTGCTAATGCACGACGATATCGACCTGCGACTAGACGCAGATCAGGTGGCAGCCTGCAAGAAGTGAGGTGGAGTTCTACATGAGCTCTATTAGGTGGGACGGAAAGAGCGGAAGAGGGAGATCAGTCTTGCATGCGTGACGGCTATCTGTGCATGTGTCAAAGGCCCCCACCATGTCGGCGGTCCTGCTATCCCCTCCCCTCCCCCATTCGCCTTTGAGGTCGCCCACATACGCCGCCGACTCCTCACTGACAACGTTGGTATTTCTGCTGTGACTTGGTTTGGGTTTGGTGTGTTACCGCTGTGTACCGCCCCCTGATGACAGTGAGGGGGGAGAAGAAGGACACCTCGATGCGCGGTCTCCAGGGTCCCCGTCAGCACCCTCTGTGGGGAGGCCGGGCAGCCCCCTTCTCCTTACCAAGACCAAGCCACTTGTGGTGGTGGCAGGGCCAAGTATCCACAACGCTAGGAGTCGAGAGCGATGCATCGCCCCACTCATGTCGGCGGACCGGCCGTGGATGGCATTGCGTCGGGGCACCCTGCTACGCCGAGCACGTCTGTGCCATCGATGTGATGCGCACCGTGCCAGCGTGGCTCGAGCGCATCCCACCCGGTCCTCGCTGTCTGCTGGTGTGGGGTGTGTGAGCCCCCTTGCGGGTGCTGCGCGAGGCGGCGAGCGGCACTGTGGGCGTGTGGGTTGGCAGAGTATGAGGCGGGGGCCGTGCTGAGGTGGCTGAGTCTGCGCACTGCTGTAGCGTGTGCCTACGGCTGTTTCGCAGCATGCGACGAGGGCCCCTGGCAAGGACAGGTGGTGGAGGTCACCTCACGTGCTGAAGTAACACGGAAAATGAGCGGCACATGAACGTCTCTTATTGTGTGTGTTGTGTCTCGCAGGTATTCTTTGCCGGTTGTGTCCGGCCTCTTCTCTGGTTCTCAATCACTTTAAGGAGCGGCGCCTACGTGCCGTGACGGGTACGAGGCAGAGGCGCGCGGGGCTTCGACGCCACCTCTTCACGTATGCGCGGCCTCTTTCTCGCTTTGCTTGGCACAGCACACGCCGACAGCATCGCTCATCACTCACTATTAGGGGTTCAATGAAAGGTACTACCGAGTAGTAGTAAGCGCACGTCTTCTCTGGTGTCCACACTAGAGCCGGGTAATTCTGCGTTGAGGGGAGACTGCGGCTCAGCATTGACGGGTCGTATAAGGTCGAGGACAACGAGACGGCGTGAGCTGAGACGCGTAACTGCGCCGCTGCAACGCTTTGACGTATCCACGAATTCCGTATGTGTCCCCTCCTGGTGCTTTTTCACTGCTGACTCCCACCCGCGTACTGTCACGAGAGCGCGGTGGTCTGCTGCGTAGGCTGTTTTTCTTTCCAGCTTCCGCTCCTTTACGTGTAGCACACTTTCTACCTCCTACCCCTACTCAACTTCATCTTGTCTATCTGATCCAGCTCGGCTGCTCCTCGCCTGTCTTCTCTTCCGGCTAAGAAGCGCATACCCAACCCTTTCTCTGTCACTGTCGTCAGGAAGAGCGTTGAACAGTCATTATTCCCCCCTCCACAAACCGCCTGTGCATCTCAACAGCCGCGAGGATCCCGCCGCCCATTTCTATTGGCCGATTTCAAGGCCTTCTGTGCTCCAGGGTCGCCTCTCCCCACCCCCAGTCGTTCTCCCAGCACCGCCGCTGCACCGCTTCTCGTCAGGTGTCTTCGCGTGCCTCTGTGCAGATCTGCTGCGGACACGCACACAGACACTCGCACACGAGAACGGCGGAAGATGGGCAAGGGGCGTGACAAGCGCAAGAAGAATGAGGACCCTGCCAAGGCCGCCAAGCGGGCCACCCGGCAGGCGCTGAAGCTGCATAAGGGCGAGAAGAAGGAGAGCGGCGAGGAAGCGACGGAGGGCTTCAATAACGAAGAGGCCATCGAGGTGACACTCAAGCGCATCCAGAAGCAGGAGCGAAAGGTGAGAGCTGTGGAGGAGGTCGCTAACGTTGACCCTCCCACGCCGCGCGTCAATGTCGTCTTGGTGTCGCACCCGGAACGTGATAATGAGCTCATCCTCTTCGGCGGTGAGTTCTGGAACGGCGAGAAGACAGAAGTGTACAACGACACATATTTCTTCAATGCCAAGCGCAACACCTGGGCACGCCTCTCTTCTGCTGTCATGCCGCCACCACGGAGCAGCAGCCAAGGCGTCATCTACAAGCAGTACCTCATCCTGTTTGGTGGTGAGTTCGTCTCGCAGTCGCAGTCGCAGTATCTGCACTTCAAGGATGTGTGGCGCTTTGACAGCCGCTGCAGCGAGTGGGAGGAGCTGAAGAATCTCAAGGGCGGTCCATCCACCCGTAGTGGCCACCGAATGGTGTTGTGGAAGCGCAATGCAGTCATGTTTGGTGGCTTCTACGACAATGCCCTGGAGTGCCGCTACTTTGACGATCTGTGGATTCTCTCCAGCCTTGACGGGGCTGGGTGTTGGTCACAGGTGAAGACGGCTCCTATGACGGACCTTCCACACGCGCGCAGCGGGCACAGCATGGGCGTCTACCAGGACGAACTCTTTGTCTACGGCGGCTACTCCACGCAGAAGTTTAACCGCTTCAAGAAGTCGGAAGCCACAGTGCACCATGATTTGTGGATGATATCCCTCCAGCAGGAGAAGGAGCACACCTTCAGCGAGGGACTACTGCCAGTGTGGACGAAGATCAAACTCGGTGGTATTCCGCCGCCCATCCGGTGCGGCGTTTCCTGCGCCTTCAAGGACAAGCGACTCTACCTGTTTGGCGGCGTGGTCGACATCGAGTCACCAGGGGGTAAAATGGTCTCTACCTTTTACAACGACCTCTACGTGTTTCACATGGACACGAAGCGCTTCTACCCTGTCGTGCTACGACGTGTAGCGAAGCGCGTTGCAGCGTCTGGGAAGCGTGACCACCTGGATGATCTAGCGGCCCAACTTAGCGCGCTGGACCTCCGTCATGACAAGCCAAGTTTCGAGTCAGAGACTGGCTCTAGCTCCGATGAGAGCGACGATGAGCTCCCCAGCCAGCCGGGGGCGGCGGCTGCGAGCCAGGAACTGAAGGAAAGCTACGAAACAAATCGGCACGGGCAAATTCTGCCGCACCGGCGCATAGACTCTGCGATGGTGGTAATCGGCAACACGCTGTACCTCTACGGTGGCCAGTTTGAAA
Organism: Leishmania lainsoni; assembly: GCA_003664395.1. Classification (NCBI taxonomy): domain Eukaryota; phylum Euglenozoa; class Kinetoplastea; order Trypanosomatida; family Trypanosomatidae; genus Leishmania; species Leishmania lainsoni. The sequence continues at coordinate 182,467 of RAIA01000081.1, forward strand.
GCAGCAAGAAGGAGATCACGATGTCCGACCTTTTCACACTCAATCTGAACAAGCTGGATACATATCAGCCGCTGCTCTCACAGGACTTGTCCGCCGCGTTGTGGTTAGGCAAGGAGTCAGAGAGCAACACCGCTTCGTGGGAAAGCGGTAGCACAGTTGCCAGCGCTGTCTATGATCTGGACTACGACGAGGACGACGACGACAACGAGGGTGGTGCTGACACTATGGGGCGGCGTGGCGTGCATTTTCGTAACATGCCGCGCGAGCCTGTGCTCAGCTCTGAGGACGATGACGACAAGGTACCGGAGGCGATTCCCGCCGAGCTCGCAATGGAGGTGACACCAAGTGTCGAAGGAGTGGCGGATGCCATTGCTGGCATTACGCGCACGGGGAAGAAGGGTCTCAAAGTACACAAAGCGCAGCTCCTGGCCCAGCTCGGCGCCTCCGCGGCGGTGCCAACGCCCCAGACGGACGAGACGTTTGCCGCCTTTTTCGCCAGAACGTCCTCCTTCTGGCTGAACACGGCGCGCGAGTCCGTGGAGGGCAAGTGCACCGACCGCCACTTGAAGAAGGAGGCAGCAGAATTCGCGAAGCAGCGCTTCTACGAGGCGCGGGAGTTATTGGCGCAGCTTCAGCTCGTCGAGGAATGCGAGAAGGAGGAAGCGAAGTTCTTTCGGGAGCGACGGCTGCAGAAGGAAAAGGAGTGGGAGGAATACGAAGAGGCACAGCGGCACGTCGAGCAGCGCCCAAACTATGGAAACGATGAGGCTGTTAAGATGTGATAACTCATAAGCCCATGGGCGCAATAAGGGCTATGGCACTCCGCAGCAGGTAAGGCGATGACACACAGGTGGCCCAGCCATACACTTTCGATCAGCTACTTTGCTCGCATGGGCATGGCCGCGCGTGTGGGTGAGACAGGGGGAGACGATATACGCGGTCGTATACTCACCGCTGATGTGCCTTTCGGTGCCGACTTCTTCTGTGTTCACCATCGTAGCCCCTCCCGCCATCCCGGGGGGGAGAGAAGAAGGACACCTCGATGCGCGGTCTCCAGGGTCCCCGTCAGCACCCTCTGTGGGGAGGCCGGGCAGCCCCCTTCTCCTTACCAAGACCAAGCCACTTGTGGTGGTGGCAGGGCCAAGTATCCACGACGCTAGGAGTCGAGGGCGATGCATCGCCCCACTCATGTCGGCGGACCGGCCGTGGATGGCATTGCGTCGCGGGGCACCCTGCTACGCCGAGCACGTCTGTGCCATCGATGTGATGCGCACCGTGCCAGCGTGGCTCGAGCGCATCCCACCCGGTCCTCGCTGTCTGCTGGTGTGGGGTGTGTGAGCCCCCTTGCGGGTGCTGCGCGAGGCGGCGAGCGGCACTGTGGGCGTGTGGGTTGGCAGAGTATGAGGCGGGGGCCGTGCTGAGGTGGCTGAGTCGGCGCACTGCTGTAGCGTGTGCCTACGGCTGTTTCGCAGCATGCGACGAGGGCCCCTGGCAAGGACAGGTGGTGGAGGTCACCTCACGTGCTGTATGGGCGGAGAAGAGACACGTGTAAACGACGAAAAGAAAATCACATATGCTCAGCTGAATTCGTTCTGATGATGAATTACTGTGGTGCGCTCGCATGACAAGTGCTGCGAACCATTGCGTCCTGTGAGTGTGCCGGTGCGCCAATCGTTTGCGAGTGCGCGTGCCTCCGCGCTAGTGCAAGGGGCTGCTGTGGGCTTTGCGCACGTGTGGGTGATAAGTGGGGTCCGTACGCGTGAGTGTCACTCTTGTTGGACTGCAGCACAACGCATTCAGACTCGTGCATGCCCGCAGAACTGCGTCTGCTCCTTCTCGCTCCTCCTCCCCCACGACTGTTTCTCAGCCTTCTTTGCTGCGTCTTGGGGCTCTGCTGCTCTTTTGGGTTTTGCTGCTGGGGTTTTCTTCCCTGTTCACGCCTTCCGTTGGTGCGCCACCCACCCACATACATACACAGAGGGCACCATCTCGTTGGACACGGTCGCACTACATCTTGTAATTGTGCTGGTATTAGATGCGAGGCTCATGGACCTTCCAGAGGTGACCCAGAAGAGTACTCCCTCTTCGTTCCACAAGGTGCCTCACAGCATGCCGCTACAGCATACAGAGTGGGGCGCTTTTCTGTGTCTGCTCGTTGAGCTCGAAGAGAGAATGGAGAAACGCTTGGAGACCGTTAATGTAGAAATACAGTACCTAGAGGCCGTTCGCGGCCTCGTCATGTCTGGGAGGCGCAGTGAGTCGTCAGCCCGTCGCCGCTCCGTCTCTGTGCTCTTCCGGAGAAACGATGGAAAGAGAGACCGCGATGAAATCCCGTTTGTCGGCTACTTGAGTGAGTGTCGGACACAGCGGGGTGAGGAGGCAACTCGCAGCTTCGCCCCGTTTCGCCAAGCTGGTCTCTTCATGAGCATCAACAATCCTGCCGTGCGTGTTGCGCCGTTGTCTCTCAGCGCAGATGAAAGAGAGCGTCAGGAGGTGGAGTTTATGTTGCCGAGCTGCCCCCCAATTGGCGTGGTCAAACCAAAGCACTTCCCTTTAGCGAGTACAGCACGGCTCCTCGAGTCACTGACTGCGGCCGGGCTAGATGAGCGCGACTTTGCTTTCTCGGGTACCTCAGCAAGACGGTATCTCAGCATCCACAAAAGTCCCGAACCAAGCGATGTCGAGGCGCTGTGTGCTACAGTCCCCGAGGAGCAGGTGCGCGCGCTGTGTCGTGACAGCATGGGAGATTGCGGTGCGATAGCAAGCTCTCTTTACACGAAGTTGGCAGAGCAGGCAACACTGCGTGCGCTGGTTCTGCCCGAAATGCGCGTGCATAGCGTAAAGTTGCTTCGGCTGCCGCCCTCCCGACAGCAGCTCCTACTTGACACGACGATGTGGACGTTACGGCAGTGCTGTGACTGCTGTGATCGTGACCTGATGGAGAACTTCCACGTCCAGTGGTGCAGAGTACTGCAGAGTACGACACCGGCCTCACGCGCGTGTACACTCCTCAAGCGGAAAGCATACGCTACCGCCTTCTCTCAGCTGTTCCAACGACTGAGCGCTGCCTCCAGTGTGCGACAGGGGTATCTTGTTATGGTTCTGGCTGTCTGCGGTGATTTCCTTGACTTAGTCGAGGCAGGAAAACTGCCACTTCAACGACTGCACGATCACTTTGTCTTCCGTGGTACGCTTGCAACACCACGCGGAGGCCAACCCTCGCCAAGGCCGGCGGCGTGAAGTTGCGCATATGGGGAAGATGCGGGAAAGAGGCGTTAGGTGCTGAGTCACGCGGTGCACTGCCAGCGGGCCCGGTCAACGGCACAGCCACACGGAAAGCATAAAAAGCAAAAAGGAACGCGTTCACGCACAGTCGACCTGACAGCCGCTAGGACTTCAAGTGCCGCTTCGATCCAGCAACGTGGGTTGTCACCACCACTGCTAGGATACCTTTTTTCCAATTGTGTGGCGTGCGCTGCGCCGCTAGTGGCGGCACAGTCATCGCGGAGACCCTGAACATCACTACCTCCCCCCTTCCCTGCTGCCGTGTTGCCCATCTCTCTTAAGCAGTCACCCTCACTCAAATCACCCTTTCGACGGAACTGCCACCCCTTCTCTCTCTCTACTCCTTCCCACTATTCTACCCCTCTCCTCCTGTGACTCGGCTGTGCTCATTTTCTTCTCGTTGCACTCAGAGCTCAGCTCTTGGCACCGGTACGCGAACAGCTCCGCCGATCGCCACGGCTTGCTCTTACGGCGTTCCTGGTTGTGTTACTGCCTTGTGGACACACAATTCTGCCCATTATGGCCCCGACGGGCACCTACTTGCCCATGACGCGCTGCATCTTGCGTGCGCTGACAGAGGACGGATACAGGGAGGTAATGAGCAAGCCGCTGGGGACGTACTCACTGCAGTGGGAGATAGCGCAGAATCATGCGACTCTATGTCTACATCAGGTCGTCGACGGCACAGACACCTATCCGTCCCTCTGTGTCGTGGACCTGCTCCCCTCCACCCACTGCAGCCTCAGCACTGATGCAGCAGTTACAATGGTGGTTCTTCCACCCGGCCCCATTTCTAGTGACAGTGCCGGCGAAAGTATCGCTGAGGAAGCTCACCACAATGAGGTCCTGGCCGGCTGTGTTGCCATTCACCTTAACAGAAGCCTCCGCGGAGCGACGGCGCTCGCCACAGCACGCGCTCTCGAGGATCTTCTCATCGAAGACGAGGCCATCGTGAGGGTGGGTGGCGGTAGTCACGATTGCGTGTTTGTGGTGAATGCGTTGGGGACAACGGCCAAACGGCCCTCGTGCAGCGCGGCGATGATGGTGGGTCCCGAGTTGTTTCGCAACTTACGAGCTGCCGTCTACAGTCATCCATCACAGGTGCTCATGTCATCCATGCAGTCGGTGAACTACTCTGACACGGTGCTGCACCTTTCCGTGGACGCTTTTCAGGCAGTAGAAGACGAGTCTGGCGAGCTTCTCCACATGTCTGCCGCTGTACAGAAGTGCGCCCTCACAAAGATTGCGTTGTGCCCTGCGGTAAACGACGCAGCGTTGACAGAGCTGTACGGGCTCTACTACCCTGACCTATGCGCACTGTTCACCGCTGCCGCAGCGCCCGCTTGGGAGGGCCGCCTCGTCAGCACCGGTGACGTTCTCTATCTTGAGGAGGACACGCTCAACACGGTGGCTAAGCGACTCGAAGGCGTCGATGTGCTGGAGACTGTGGTCCGCGTGCTGTCGCATAAGGTGCACAAATGGGCCGAAACGTGGGTGGACGAACACTTTTCCAGCCGCCATCTCCTAGCCCTGCGCGTTACACGGCTGGAGAGCCAAGGCGTATCAGTTCCCTTTGGTATTCTACGCAACTGTGGTACTGGGGCGGACACCGTCGAGGTGGCGCTCGTGCATCAGCGTAACAGCTTCGACTGGGACGTTACACCGGTATGGGCACCGTCGCCAGCGCATGGACTTGCCGCGGTCGGGGTGTACGCTCGCCTCCGCGATGTGCTGCGCAGTGTTGTGACGCCATCGCTGGAGCGCGGCGTGCACACCTTCGTTGTTCATGGGATCAAAGAGAACCTGCCGCGTGAGTTTGTCGAGTGCGCTGTCACGGAGTTTGGTCTTCCAATTCTTCTTGCATCCGCAGAAGGGATGGGGGAGGCGGAGCTGGAGCGGTTGACCCGCACATTTCTCGGCGACACGTGTGGCGCGGCGACAGTGTTGATCGTTCACAACGCGCACACAATTGCTGACTCGTGTCCGCACTTGCTGTCAGTTCTTGACGAGGTGAGCAGTGGTGTGTCAGCGTCGGTGGCAGAGAGTCGACCGCCGGGATCTCGCATACTCTTTCTCCTCTGTGAATCTCTTGAGGCGGTGCCACCGATGATTGCAGCTCGCGCCACCAACACGGAAGGGGTGCTGGAGTGCCGCAACCCATCCGAGGACGACCGAGCGTTGTTCATTGCACCGCTGCTCCAGTGGAGCTGCGAGCGCCATCGCGTCCATGCAAGCATCCTTCTGTCTCCGAAGACGCTCGCCGGATGGACGGTGGGTCTGACATACGCCGACATAGTGACTCTTGTGGAAGAGTGCGTCCGCGATGCCGCACATAGCGCACAGTGCACCGGGGAGGCACTGGCAGTCGTCAGTGACGTCTCGTGCGAGACTGTGGTGCAGTCGTATCTCAAGTCACACGGACACAGTGTGGTGTCCACCAAGCTGCAGCCCGTCCGGTGGAGCGATGTGGGTGGACTGGAGGACGCCAAGCGGGAGCTACGCGAAATGATTCAACTTCCCATCCTACATCCCGAGATGTTCGAGAATGGTATGAAGAAGCGGACAGGTGTTCTCTTTTACGGCCCCCCCGGCTGCGGTAAGACCCTTCTGGCCAAAGCTGTCGCCACAGAGATGAACATGAACTTTATGTTTGTCAAGGGACCCGAGCTGATCAACCAGTACGTCGGTGAGAGTGAAAAGAACATTCGGCTCTTGTTTCAGCGGGCACGCGACAACTCGCCGTGCATTGTATTCTTCGATGAGATCGATGCACTTGCGCCAGCGCGTGGCGCGAAGGGCGACGCCGGCGGCGTCATGGACCGGATCGTGTCTCAGCTCCTGGTGGAGGTGGACGGCGTTGGCCAGAAGTGCTCTGACGGCACGGCAGGTGGCGACGTGTTTATCATTGGCGCCACGAATCGACCTGACCTGCTCGATCCCGCGCTCCTGCGCCCCGGCCGCTTTGACCGCTTGTGCTACCTCGGTATCCCATCGACGCGTGACGAGCAGCTCTTTACCCTCAAGGCGCTGACCCGCAAGTTCGACATGCATGCCGACGTTGATCTCTTGGCAGTGCTGGAGCCGCTGGACTTTGTTTACACCGGCGCCGACTTCTTCGCTCTGTGCTCGGACGCCATGATGCTTGCCGTAGAGGACGCTCTGAAAGAGGTGCCAGGGCAGACCACGTCCGATGCGCTAGCGGAGAGCATGGCTGGTGGTACACCACACGCCACCCATCCACCTGCGACATCAGCGGCTGAGGAGGAATCGAGGCTGATAAAGGTCTCCATGGAACACTTTCTTCGTGCCCGTGCACAACTGAGGCCCTCCGTAACGAGGGCGGACCTCCACAAGTACGAAGCCCTTCAACGTAAGTTTGACAAGTCGAGCAAGCACTAGGAGACGTTCCCCGCCCTTCACTCTTTAGCCGCTCAGTGGGGGCCCACGCACCCGTTTGGTGCACAGGACTGGTGAGGTCCATAAAGTGCAGACGCAACGGCCATCCGGCATGGCGAACACCGCTGTGTCTTTGGCGGACCTTCACTCACCACTGTTCAGCCATGCCCGGCCACTCTTGATGACCATCGACAGCACATGCTTCACGTCTGTGCCACTGTGCATTGCAGGGAAGCTGTGCCTCATGCACAGGCACGCGTGCTGGGTGGGGGGACGGGACGAAGGAGAGGTGGTGGTGGCGGATTTCGAGTTGACTGAGTGTGTGTCCCCCTTTCCTCCAGGGACTACCCCTCTCATCTTATTGGCATGCAGGTTTGTCCGTATGTGCTCGTTCTGAGGAGGGCTGATTTGCTGTCGCGCTCATGCCTGTATACCACTTGACGCATGAGGCAACGAGTGTCGTACTGACATGGAGCGGAGGGAGAGTGACAGGTGCTGAGGAGAGTATTGACATGACGAGGCGAGTTGTTCAATGACGAATCGAGTGGAGTATTCCTGGAAATGCGGCCGAGACCAAAAGTCTGCCGCATCGTCTCGGCCACACTTTATTTTCTCATCCTCTGCCCGGCTGCGTCTCGACACTGCAATGCCGACATTCGATCTGCGTGGCCTACTGGCACGGTTGCCAGTTGCGCTTACTCGAATCACTTGCTCACGGGTTACATGACTTTACCACTGCGTGTGGGTGTGCATGAGCGACTCGATCGCTATACGTCATCCAACACTACATATTTTCCCGCTCCCGCATGCTGATATCCTCTCTGTACACCCACGCCTTTCTCTGTGTTTATCGCTGCTCGTTTCATCTCCTCTTTCGCTCTCCCTCCCCCCTATCGATCCCCTCGATCGCTCACACACCCTCATTTCTGTCCTGTACCTTGTAGGCCCCCACTTCCCTCCTGTAAAGACATTACGCTCATCCGCGCGCCATTGGGGTTCTGGCGCTCTTGTCATGTCCCTTACCGCCATCTCTGCCAAGCGCGTTCGGCGGACGTGGGAGCCGGAGGACAAGGCGTGGAACGACGATGTGCTGGAGCTACCGTGGGAGGATGTTCAACCAGCGCTGCACCGGGCATCCATCTTCGCCTTGAAGAATGTCTTTTTCTTTTCCCACGCGACCCCCGTGCAAGCCCTCGCGCTGCGCGTGCTCACGCAATCAGGAACGAGTGCTGTCATGGAGGCGGCAACGGGAAGCGGCAAAACACTCGCCTTTCTGCTCCCCATCATGGAGCGGTGTGTGCGATCCTGCGAGGCGTACGTGAGGTCACACCAGCGACCGCCCTTGTCTCGTCACGTACTCGCTGTCATCTTTTCACCGTCGCGCACTTTGGCTGAGCAGACATTTGTGGTCGGTCGCAACCTGGCCGCTCGCTACCCCTTCAACATCCAGTTCGTGCTGTGCGACGGCGTTGTTCAGAAGCCTGCGGCAGTGCTGCAGCACCTCCAGCGCGGAGCCCGTGGGGCGGGTACGATTCTCGTCACAACGCCGAAGGACTTCGACAAGCTGCTCCCACTCCTGGAGGAATCACAGAAGACGGCACAGAGCCTCTCCAGTGATGAAGTAGCCGATGTTCTGACTGCACAAGACGAGTCAACGCGGCAGCGCTACCTCGCGCGTAGAAAGCAAGTGAGCACCAGCATGGAGAATGAGGGGCTCTTCGGTGATGGTGTACGCTTCTATTCCACAATGGAAGAACGCTTCTTCGTTGTCCTTGACGAGGCGGACTTGCTCTACAACTCCCCCGATATGCGACACACTGTAGAGCAGTTTGTGACTACGTATCGACGTACTCGCAACCCGGTGAGTCCCCCACCGCATCGTGGCAGAGCAGCTGCGAGGAAGCGGGCAGTGACAGAAAAGAAGAGCGAACAAGAGAGCGCACGGCTGTGGATGGACTTTGCGTTTGTTGGCGCCACTGTTGCCACCTCACCTCTGCTCAAGGTGTATGCTGAGAAGATCTGCGCGGAGTGTAGTAGCACTCTGCACATGCTGGCGCTCCGGTCAAACAGTGACTTTGTGTCACAGCTGAGCAACCGCTTCGTAGTGTGCGATGCCGCCAACTTCTTGCCGTATTTTGTCCAGCTGATGAACCTGCACGCATCGAAGAAACACTTTGTCTTCTTCAACAACTTCCGTGCTCTCCTCTTTGTGCAACGACTGCTCACGCTCCTGTGCCAGGGGACACGCCCACTCCTGTACATCGCGAAGGTGTTTGTGATGTATGAGGGCATGGCAGAAAGCGCCCGCATCGATCAGTACAACAAATTCCTCACTCATACCAGTCGCAGCGACACGACTCGCAAGCCGAAGAAAGCCCTCTCGGACGCTGAGAAGAAAAATCAGGTGTTCACAAGCGGGTGGAAGCGTGACGGCACGGTGAGCATGGGCACGGGCGCCATTCTCCTCTGCACCGACATCGCTGCCTTTGGGCTGGACGTGCGAGATGTCGACTATGTCTATCACTTTGAGCCGCCGGCCACTGTGCAGTCATACATCCACCGCGTGGGGCGCGTGGGCCGCATGGGCATGAGGGGAAGCAGTATTCTACTCTTACCATGCAACGCAGACTCGAACCAGATGCAGTCGTCTCGCGAGCGCAAAACGGGAAGCACGCGCTTCCACACCGTAACCAACACCAAGAACCGCACTGCAGAGCTCCATGCGCCCCGCACTAACGCTGACTCGCTTCCAGAAGAGCATCGTGCCTACGTGGCAGAGCTCGGTAAACACAGCGTGCTGGAAGAGTACAACATCCCGCCCTTCGCTCCTATTACGTCAACTCTCCGGAATTACATAACCCAGGACGACAAAACCCTCAAGCTTGCAAAGCGCGCCGCGATGTCCATGTGTGAGGATCCAGAGGACAGGGAGGGGAAGGCGTGGTTTACCCCACGTCTTGCAGTGCGCGCACTTCTCCTGGATTAGAGGGCGACGACTTGCGCTTCGGGGGTCTTCGACATCTCTTCGGGTTGTCTGCGTGCACATCGTTTAACGACTGCCGTCTTGTTCTTTGATTTCGTATAACGCCCCTTCGAAGGCGGAGCCTGTCGATACACAAGAAGCATCTAACACCAAGTGCATGTGACTCGCAAAGACTTGAGTGGCGCTCGCTTTCTTCCTTCGCTCCCGATCTCGCTGCCGGGCACTCTATCTGCCGCGAGAGCCGTGCTGGGCCAAGGGCGAGAGAAGAAACGGGACGGGCCTCTTTGTGCGTACCAGAGGGACTGTCCTGATATGAGGAGCCGCGAAGGGGGAGGGCGCGCTGTATCAGCAGCTCTTCTTCTCCGATTCAGTTCCCGCCACCTGCTATATCCTTTGCTCTTTCTTGCTGTTCTTAGCACCTTTTCTCTTTAGCGGGGCTTTGTCTCCCTCCCACCCCCTCCTCACTAGTTGGACCTGTTTACTGCTCATCACTGCTGTCAGCTCCTGGCGTCGACACGCGTGCTTCTTCGTACCATAGGGCCCATCAGTATGCGGCCATGCTCAGGTACAACAACATTGTGGAGAAGGGCGAGCCCCACAACAAGGAGATCATCGACCACGTGTTAGACTATGTGAATGAGTTTCCGACACCGAGGGTAGTCCCCATGGGCGACGGCAAAGTCGACTGCATTGTCCTCGAGAACGTTTTGACGCACGAGGAGTGCGATCAGCTCATAGAGGCGTGCGAGACGGTCGGCTACACATTCTGGCTCCAGAAGAACCACCACGACGCCAACGGAGAAGCCGCGTGTGACAATGCCTCGAAAGCGGTGCGCGTCGTTGACACCATCGAGGCGAACTTTCCGAACCTCTCGGCAAAGCTGTACGAGCGCCTCTCCCGTGTCGTTTCCCTCGAGTCGAAGTGCTTTTCAGAAAATATGCCCAACGCTGAGGAGCTCTTCGAGCGTGACCTGGCCGGAACGTGGGTGCCACACGCGCTATCCGAGAACCTTCTCTTCGGCCGTTACCGCCCCGGCGGCCACTTCATGCCGCACGCCGACGGTTCCACCATTGTCGACCTCAATACCCGCTCCCTCTACACGGTCCTCATCTACCTCAACGACTGCTTGCATGGCGGAGAGACGTTTGTCTTTTCGGGCGAGCAGTGCAGCGTCATGTACCTGGATGAGGAGCAGAACCGGTACCGCGGTAACACAGCGCGCCGAGTGGGCGCTGTGCACCCCAAGAAGGGCTCAGCCGCATTGTTCTACTGCAACCTGCTACACGAAGGGGCACCAGTGCTGCAGGGGTACAAGTACATCTGCCGCGCTGATTTGCTTTACCGTCGCACACCTTCCATTCTCACTTCGGAGGCAGATGTAAAGGCGTTCGACCTATACCAGGAGGCGCGTCTGGCCGAAAGCCACGGGGACGCTGAGCGGGCATGCCAGCTATTCCAGCGCGTGAGAAGGCTCTCCAATGGTGTCGCCGCCCTTTTTCAGATTGATTAGGATAAGACAAGGGCAGCAGCCCTACAGAGTTGCGTATTCTCACTTTAAGTTTCACATAGGCGTGTGTCTGGTCCAACTAGCGGCCTGCTGCTTCTCCCCTCTCGCAGCCCGACATCGACTATAGCTCCATGTTATTCTGCTAGCGCCGTGCTGCTGCCGGTCAGCACACGCTGCGCCGCGTACGCGACCCACGACTCTCACGGGCTATGAAGGGCGGAAAAGGTACGCGACAACGAAAGAAGAGAAGCCCGGACGGCGTGCTTCAGGCGATTCATACCTCTGCTGTCGGGAATCCCCGAGGCCGTCTCTGCTCTGTCGCCAGCGCAGAAGCGCGTCGTCTGCCTTCCCTCGAAACACTCCTTGGGATTCCCACTGGTCAGTGTACGCCAAATAGTCCCCCCTCTTCTCACTGCTGTGTCTCATTCGCTGTCCTTTCCGACCTCAGCCACCATATCCCCCCTTCTCAGGCTTCATGCAACACCAAGAGGACTACGCATCCGATGCCTCAAAGGATGAGCAATATTTTGAGAGCTATGCAGACCTCAGCGTCCACAAGGCCATGCTTCGCGACCGCCCACGCATGAACTTCTACAAGACACTGCTCACTGACAGGTCTGTTGTGGAGGGAAAGGTGGTTGTCGACGTGGGCTCTGGCTCGGGCATCTTATCCTGTTGGGCAGCCCAGTCAGGCGCTGCGCACGTACTCTCTATTGAGGCGTCCTCCCTCGCAGAGGTACAGCGGCAAATCATTTCGGAGAACGGTTTGGCCGGCCGCGTCACTGTAATCCCGTGCACCGTCGAGGGGGTTGTCGCTGCCGGTGTGGAGGTCTTTCTGGACACACACCCGTGTGTCCGCCTTCACGGTGGCGTAGCGCTTGTAGTCTCAGAGTGGATGGGCTTCTACCTCTTCCACGAGTGCATGTTGCCGTCTGTCATACGAGCTCGTAATTTTTTCCGAGAGGTGAACGCAGCACTTCAGTCATCGCTCACAGTGTGCATGCTCCCCTCCAACGGGCGACTCCTGGCCGCGCCCATCACACTCAAGCCCTACTACGCAGAGACCTTTGCTGCCTTTTGGGACAGCGTGGACGATGTCTGCCTGCACGCCCTCGGCAAGCTTGACTTCCAGGAGCATATCGAGGCCACGTCGCCGTTGATCGACGTCATGCCGCCGCGTGCTCTATTGCACGACGGTGCAGTCTTTTGGGAAGGCAGCTTCGACACCCTTTCCATTGACGATCTCTCTAGCATCGTGGCGGCGCGCACCTTTGACTTCTCCACTTGCATCACCACCGCTTCCGCAAGGGTGAGCCTTGCCCAGACAGGCGATTTTACTGTGGACGGCTTTACTCTGTGGTTTCAGGTGAGTTACGGCGATGTCGTTCTCGATACGTCTCCGCTGGCCCCACCAACGCACTGGAAGCAGACTACAGTTCTCCTGCCCCGGGAGTTCCGTGAAGTGCAGGCGGTATCGTTTCACAGCCTCTACGAACAGTTGGAGCTGAGCCTCCGACTGACGGCGAAAGACCTTGCGCAGCGGTGCTACAGGATTGAGTTTGAACTTAACTAGCCCACGCAGCGCGGGGGGGGGGGAGGGTCGTTCTTTTGCTTGTGATTGTCTTCCGGGCGTCACTTAGCAGGGTACACACCAAGTGTTCCCCATACCTCTATCTCGCTTGCTTGGTTTCGCGCTTCAACAGAAGCGTGTGCTGTGGAGTGTGTCTCTGCCCACCGAACGTGCCACACAGGGAGGCGCTACGCACGGAGGGTGTTTTGATCGCTGTGTTGGCGATTCTCTACGTTCTTTTATCAGGCGGTGCTGCACTCCACTACGTTTCCCTTTGGTGTAACGCTGGATTTGCGTAAGCCCAGTACTTTGTCAGGTGACTTGGATTTGGCTGCATCCTCTACACTACGTTTACTTCCGCCACTCTCTCTCTCTGTTGCCACCCCACTCTTCTCTACTGACATTCTTTGACTTTGAGTTTACGTAGAACAGCTCTGCCTGGCACCGCTTGTGCTGACGTTCTCTCGTCTCACCGTCTTCTGTCTCTTCCTTCCTCTGCTCTGCACGGCGTCGTCATGTCTATCGGGAGCCTCTCCGATATCACGCTGCAGTACCTCGAGTCTAAGGGTATTCAGTCCATACTAGATGAGGCCATGCACAATGTGGTGCTTCAGATGCCTGAGGATCCACTCGCGTTCCTTGAGAAGGAGTTCCGCAGGCCCACCCCAGTTCAGGTCATTCTCATCGGCCCATGCGGTAGTGGGAAGACAACACTGGCAGCAAAGTTGGCTGCCCGTTACAGCATTGCCCACGTCAGTGCAACTGTCGCCGATGCCGGGGACGTGGCGATGCCCACTGATATGCTGGGGGAACTGAAGGCTCTGCAACAGGAGGGTAGGGGCTGGGTGCTGGACGGTTTCCCGCAGACCCGAGCGGATGCTATTCAACTGCAGACGTCGGGGATATCGCCGCAGCTACTTTTTGAACTGCAGGTCCCACCAGGCGTAGCGCTGGAGCGCGCCACTGCTCATGCGGGTGCCTCGTCCAAGCATACAGAAGACGCTGCCTCTATCGTAAAGTCCTACCACCTCTACGATGTGCGTAGAACAGAGATCATCACCTCCTACCAGCCGTTCTACCGCGCCATCGATGCCACTGTCACTGCCGACGAAGTTGCTGCGAATGTAATGAAGGCAATCGACACGCTGCATCTCTCGTGAACGACGAGTATCGCTTCATTCCGGCACAGAAAGGGGAGTCAACGTACTGCTGTCCCGCTGTGGCACCGGGGGTGCAGTGAACAGCGCCGGCCCGCAGTTTGTTATGAGGTGGTGAGGTATGGCGACTGTGGTTCGTTGCTGCACGATGTACAAGAAAGCCCTTTTATGGTCGCCTCTTCGCACCAGAGAGCGGAGGGGGCTTTCCAGCTTCTCCTGCATGTATCCAGCACGCCAGGAATAGCTGCCGCGTGCGTCCAGAAGGCATGTGCATGGTGGAGAGCATCTCTCTTGGCTAAATCGCTTATAGACCCAACGTGCACAAGTGCATTTCGAGCGCCTCTCCATATGAGTTCCTCCGCACAAGTTTGCATAGGCACGTACACGTGTTGCTCTTCTCGTCTTTCTTTCACTGTCAGCCAGCTCATCTTTCCTGTTGTTACTCTCCTCTCTTCCTCCCACGTATTGTTTAGCATCCACGCCAGCGTAGCACGGTGATCATGTTCTCCACCTCCGCCGTGCAACTGCGTCATCGCTTGTTTTACCCCGTCCGTCAAAATGTGCCTTTCCACTTCAACCCCGTGCAGTCAATCTTCCCGCTTATCTACGTGAATAACCTCCTCGCCAAACCACGCCTCAGCTGGAAGGACTTTGAGGGACGGAAAGCCTTCGACACCGATCATCCCCTCCCCGTTGTGGGGACGCGACTCAATGAGCGCACCACTACGCACAAGTGGTCTCATTGGGATCAGTACATCAACCCGCAGATCACACAGAGTTGGAGAGATCTGACGCCGTCGCCTGAGTACGTTGGGCCACGCAGCGGTCACAACGTTATCAAGATGGGGTGGATGAAGATTGGCGGTAGCTGGAAGTACTCTCGTAGCTACAACGACGCACGGCGTGGTTTTGCCAAGGGACAGTGGCAGGAGCGCAAGATGACGCCTCGCTTCATGCTGGCACCGCGCGTGTCCGCTGGAGGTCCGCGCAACCGGTACGAAGGCAAGGCGTCCTTCTCGCGCCTCAGCCTGAGCAAACTGCTGTGGGCTGTAGATACCGGCCGACTAAACCCCAATGAGACCATCACGCTCTACCACCTTCGCCATGCAAAGGTCATTGCTGACCGCGAAATTCTCTGGCCAGGTATGGTGCTGCTTGCCGGTAGCGTGGAGCGTGTCCCGTATCCGCTGCACGTCGAGCTGCAGAATGCGTCTGCTAAGGCTATCCAGCTGCTCGAAGAGGCAGGTGGCACCTTCACAAACGTGTACATGTCGCACCAGGGTCTCTACGAGGAGCTCCACCCGGAGGAGTTCCCGACCTTTATGGAGCAGGAACTGCCAGAGAGAAAGGGGCTCGAAAACTTCGCGACACATCCGCGGAAGCGCGGCTGGCTGGCACAGTGGTACGAGGACGAGGGCCGCTATTCCCATCCCAGTGCTGGACGATGCTCTGCACACTATGTGCGGCCTCCGACCGATCGCGACTTCCCCGCCACCATCGAGGAGTACGAGCTTGCGAAGCACCACCAGAAATGGCACCTGAACCAGCCTGGAAGCGCTACAGTTTTGCCATGGCACTCCCTCAACACCGCGGACATGGCGCGGCGGTCAGCCGGTCGACTGTAGGCGAAAGCAGTTGTGCCCAGGGAAACAGACAAAGAGAAGCGCTTGGTCGAGATTTCGTTGCTGTTAATGCGTCTGCAGAAAAGTTCAAGCAAAGGAGCTAGGAAGCTCGTCGCCAAGGCAATAAAACGGGCAAGCAAGGACACATGTCTCTCTCCGCTACAGGCGTCTAGACGCACCACATGAAGCACACCGCTGGGTCTTCTCCAATCACCGAACTCTGTCCTGGCAAGGAGAAGGAAAAACAAAGAATCTGCCAATGCCACGTCCATACTCCCCTCTCCCCCTCTCCCTCGCTTCATGACTTTATCACTGTGCTGCGCTTTCACCGCTTTAGTTTCCCGGAAGCTGTGCAGGGGACGTAGAGCTTCTTTTTGCTCCTCACGGTCTTCTGTTGATGTCCGCAGGGCAAAGCATCCATGACGACGCGGGTGGAGCTACGTAAAGTGCAGGTGCTGGGTCCCACTTCCAGCAAGTTCGACGACCCGATTCGCATGCACCTGGTGCTTGAAGTGTTTGAAAAGCCACCCAAAGAAGCAATCGACGTAACCTTCACCTGGTCGCCAGTGTGGGACTTCCCTGTTGACCAGGAGCTAGACGAGATGGAGGTGGGGCCTCTTACAACGCTCGGGAGGCACGAGTTCACCATCGAAAGCGATCCACCGAACGTGGCCGACATCCCAGATCCCACCGGTCCAACTGCCTTGATTGTGTCCCTCAAGTATAAGGGCCAAGAGTTTCTTCACATTGGGTACAACATCATAGTGACCTGCGACGGTGACCTACCAGATGTCTTCACCTCAACCGAGCAGCTTACACGCCACATTGGAATGTGCTACCCCAAAGCACGCCACATTGCATGGGACAAAGCGACCTCTGCTACACCATCGTTCTCTGATTCCAGCTCGGAGAGCGCCTCGGAGAGCGGGGAAGGTCCTACGAAACGCGCTAAAAGAGAGCGTGTGGTGGAGTCCTAGGCCTTATCTACTGCACAGATGGCTTGGAGACGCTCATAGATGGAAAACGTGGCAGCCTGCCGCTTGCAATGAGTCTCGGCAAACACGGCTGCAAATCGGTGAGCAACTTGTTCCTTGACACCCATAAACTTAGTGGCATGACTTACTCGGAGAAGACTGTGGAACTTTGTGTTGGTACATATCCTGCCGGGCGCTCAGAAAGTGTCATGTCGCACTTTCCACAGGGCATTCCCAGCAGTCAAGAGCGAAGGACGGTTTCGTTGCAGCAGCCCCGCACTCCGAGATGCCTGCTGACGCGCTAGAGATGATCTTTCACTTTGCCATGAGTTCGTATCAGCATTCTGCAGAAGTGGTGGAGCGATGCTTTTCTGCGGCACCGTCTCGCCCTTTACACTGCCTAATGCTTGTCTCTCTAGGGATACCACAACGAGATCATCTTTGCAACGGCCTTGGGCTCCTGATGCCTGCTTGTAGGAGAGGTTTATTGCTCCTTTAAAAAAGCATCCTACGTGCTGTGTTGTCAATCCAGCGCATTGCACGTGCGGTTGAGTTTCAAACACGAGGCACACCGGCAGCTGTGCAGCCAGCGTGTATCCTCCTCACCTCATTTCCAGCAGGGGTGTTCTCCAATGACAAGCGCGCTAAGACGTAATACCACTTCTACTGGCAAGTTTACCATGAAGCACACCTGCCGCTCAATTTATGGAGTTCTCGGGCGGCATTTGTTCTGATTCGACGACAGCATCGCGCTATGCCACCTACCCCCAAGTTCGTGGTCCAGATCGAAGGCTCCTCAATGCTCATGAGGACCATGCGTCGAGTGCACCTTCTGCTCTGCCTCCCCATCACGTCGCAGCCGACTTTGTGCTCTAGATACTGCAGTACTCGACAAAATGGATTGGGAGGAAGGCCAGAAATGCCGGAGCGGCGCACGCTCCCCTGGCAGCGAAGGTGTTTTTCCTTGAAGTGCATGTATTACTCCTCTCTGCGACTAACGCCTTCTCTCTCTTGTTGCGCTATCTAGACAACAACCTACTTCGCTGACGAACTGGATAACGAGCGTTACCATGTGGTTCGACACGTATTTTCTTCACATCGCTTCACCTGTTCACACACGTTCACCAGACCCTTTACTACACTCAGACGCGATTCTGCTTTCGTCCTTCTGTTTCGAACTCCCCTGAAGAAATCGCAACGCTTTCGCAGTCACCACAATGCATGTCTCAACCGCCGACTCGAGCAAAATCGTTAACACTATACCGGCCATAAAGTCATCGACCTCAACGTTGAACACCTTTGCAAGGCCCTTCCGGAGAAGCAACACCATTCGTTGACAATATGGTTCTCCCCGCAGCGCGATGCGACCTACTTGACCCTAGGGATAGTACCAACACACCCACCCGCAGCCCACAGCCCGACTAAATCCACAGGTGCTGAACATGAGAAGTCATAGAGCAGCTGACTAGTTTTGCCAGGAGAGATCCCCAGACACCGAATGAATCGCATACACGTCCAGGACAAAATAAAGGTGATGTTTGACATCGCACGTTGAAGTCATGCAATGTGTGCCCTGCCCCCTGAGCAAACCTACTCTTACCACACTGCACGCTTTCTCAACAGTATCGTCTGCAGCGCAAAGGGATGCTACCATGAATGAAGTCCATCATGGTCCAGCATCACCCCTCGTCGCCGATCGAGAGGTTACCCTCGGTGACTCTACAAGCTAGCCACGCCTGAATTACGTTTCGCTCTTGGCAGCATTGTGCCATTTCACACAACTCTGCCGTGCTTGCTTCCATCAACGGCAGCGTTAAGGCTTATGTCCAGCACCTCTTTCAGCAACCTAGGGTTAAGAGACTTCATATACACCTGTTCGTGCGGTGTCGTTCCCCCTCAGAAACCTCTCTGAGTCATTTGCAGATACTGACACTGCATAGCTGCCAAAAGCTCTAAAACCACCACCCGCTAGCCACAGCGCCACCCGTCCAAAACAATTATGCACGACTTAGCGCTTAGTGTAAGATGTATCGGATAGAAGCGTATGGTAGAAGGAAATGAGCTCAATCCTTGCCCACGTGAAATTCAAAAGATCCAACGCACCATTGTCTGCATTCCTTTTGCAACTAAAAACCTAAACAAAGAGCAGCCTATAGAATGCCAAAACCCTCGCCAAGCCTCGTGCGCCCTCCTCTGTAAAGGGCCACTTTGCACACAGGCCTTCACATCATCTTCACTACACTACAGCGAAAACCATGTTAGAGGGTTAGGGTTAGGGTTAGGGTTAGGGTTAGGGTTAGGGTTAGGGTTAGGGT